>RJVU01053127.1:4077872-4095273 GCA_003731715.1 Anabarilius grahami
ATAGGAATTTTGGGTTTTCATGAGCTGTATGCCAAAATCATCAGTATTAAAACAATAAAAGACCTGAAATATTTCAGTTGGTGTGCAATGAATCTAAAATATATGAAAGTTTAATTTTTATCATTACATTATGGAAAATAATGAACTTTATCACAATATGCTAATTTTTTGAGAAGGACCTGTATATTTACAAGTGTTTGTTAGATGTGATTAATCGCAATTAATCAATTTGACAGCAGTTTTATATATATATATATATATTATATATGTGTGAGTATAAAATATTTATATATTTTCTTTTACTGTATAATTTTTGTCTTTATTCATAATGCCTTATATTTCTTTCAGCATCCTTGCAATATTTGAGAAGGCCTGTGTATCAGTATTTAATTAAAATGACATAAAGGGAAAAACCTTATATATATATATATATATATAGACAGTATCTCACAGAAGTGAGTACACCCCTCACATTTTTGTAAAAATGTTATTATATCTTTTCATGTGACAACACTGAAGAAATTACACTTTGCTACAATGTAAAGTAGTGAATGTACAGCTTTTGTATAACAGTGTAAATTTGCTGTCCCCTCAAAATAACTCAACACACAGCCATTAATGTCTAAACCGCTGGCCACAAAAGTGAGTACACGCAAGTGAAAATGTCCAAATTGGGCCAAAGTGTCAATATTTTGTGTGGCCACCGTTATTTTCCAGCACTGCCTTAACCCTCTTGGGCATGGAGTTCACCAGAGCTTCACAGGTTGCCACTGGAGTCCTCTTCCACTCCTCCATGACGACATCACGGAGCTGGTGGACGTTTAGAGACCTTGCGCTCCTTCACCTTCCATTTGAGGATGCCCCACAGATGCTCAATAGTGTTTAGGTCTGGAGATATGCTTGGCCAGTCCATCACCTTTACCCTCAGCTTCTTAAGCAAGGCAGTGGTTGTCTTGGAGGTGTGTTTGGGGTCTTATCATGTTGGAATACTGCCCTGTGGCCCAGTCTCCAAAGGGAGGGGATCATGCTCTGCTCATTCATGGTTCCCTCAATGAACTGTAGCTTCCCAGTGCCAGCAGCACTCATGCATTCCCAGACCATGACACTCCCACCACCATTCTTTACTGTAGGCAAGACACACTTGTCTTTGTACTCCTTTGTACTTTGTACTGCCGCCACACACGCTTGACACCATCTGAACTAAATAAGTTTATCTTGGTCTCATCAGACCACAGGACATGGTTCCAGTAATCCATGTCCTTAGTCTGCTTGTCTTTAGCAAACTGTTTGTGGGCTTTCTTGTGCATCATCTTTAGAAGAGGCTTCCTTCTGGGACGACAGCCATGCAGACCAATTTGATGCAGTGTGCGGCGTATGGTCTGAGCAATGACAGGCTGACCCTCCACCCCTTCAACCTCTGCAGAAATGCTGGCAGCACTCATACATCTATTTCCCAAACACAACCTCTGGATATGATGCTGAGCACATGCACTCAACTTCTTTGGTCGACCATGGTGAGGCCTGTTCTGAGTGGAACCTGTCCTGTTAAACCGCTGTATGGTCTTGCCAATCTTCTTATAGCCTATGCCATCTTTATGTAGAGCAACAATACTTTTTTTCAGATCCTCAGAGAGTTCTTTGCCATGAGGTGCCATGTTGAACTTCCAGTGACCAGTATGAGAGAGTGAGAGCGATAACAGCAAATTTAACACACCTGTTCCCCATTCACACACGAGACCTTGTAACACTAACAAGTCACATGACACCAGGGAGAGAAAATGGCTAATTAGGCCCAATTTGGACATTTTCACTTAGGGCTATACTCACTTTTGTGGCCAGCAGTTAAGACATTAATGGCTGTGTGTTGAGTTATTTTGAGGGGACAGCAAATTTACACTGTTATACAAGCTGTACACTCACTACTTTACATTGTAGCAAAGTGTAATTTCTTCAGTGTTGTCACATGAAAAGATATAAAAAAATATTTACAAAAATGTGAAGGTTGTAATCACTTCTGTGAGATACCGTATATATGAACGTCTGTGCACATTTATGAATGATTCAATTATTCACCTGCATCAGAATTTTGAACAGATTTATTGAAATTGACATTTCAACCAGAGGTTTAAATCAGAAAAATATTTTTCTTAATGCCAAATATAGTCTAAACTCTCACGTAATGATCTTACGAGACATGGAAAAAAAACTGTATAATGGAAAACATCATGTAAAAAGTGTATTAACATATCTTCAACATCACAAAATAGAATATTCAGTAACTTATCAATAAATCAAATAAACCCCTACTGTGAGAAAGGTCATTTTCATGTATATGCTCATCAGTGCACCTGTCTTTAGAGTGCAATGTTTGCACTGCCGTCATAAAGACTTCTTTTTCACACATACTCACAATGTCTCATAAAAGCTTGGGATAGGCAGTGAGACCTTTTTGATCTATTATTGTGGTGAGAACGGGTAGATCTGACAAGGCTTCAAATGAAGCAACTCAAAAACCCCACCTGCACAGGTGTGTGTGGGCATGTGCGTGCGTTTGTCTGTATTCAAGTGCTGAAAAGCTCATCGTCATCATCTGACCGCGAGTACCTTTTCCTTTGGGCTCCACGTGCTGCACTTTTGAAACGCTTCTAATAAGATGAATCACTCCCTAATGAGGGGTTTTCTCTGCACTGATGATGTCACCTATAGCTGTAATTCTCTCTCTTTCTCTCCCTCACACACACACCGTTAACACTAAAGTGAGAACAATACTGTTGTTTCCCGCCAATCGAGCTGCATATTAAAGCCGAGGGAAGACTGCAAGCATTGTGTGATCAGACAGAAATGACCTCATTATTCCAGTGAGTAACACTGTGCTTTCACGCCTTTCTCTTTCCTCTCTGTAAGACACTGCGGATAAGAGATACAACTCAGACAATACTGTTCGCAAAGCCCCTGCGCACGTGACCGCTTTGCTAATTGCACTAATCTTGTGTGTAAAGAAGTACAATAACAACCCAGACAGATCATGAATTTCGTCAATGCATTGCACTGGTGTGTACGGTATGGTTTATTCTTTCTTTGAACAATGTCATTCATCCTTATGAGAGCATGAAACAGGAGTGGCTTAAAAACAGATGCAAAAGATCAAACGCGGTCTTGTCAGTTTTGTATGGAAGCTTGTTTCTGCCACGGAATAAAACAATTTAAAAACAATTGCAACCTTTTTATCTCACAATTCTGATTATCAGAATTGCGAGATATAAACTTGCAATTGCAAGTTATAAAGTCAGAATTGCTAATATAAACTCGCAATTCTGACTTTTTCTCACAATTGTTTATATCTCGTAATTCTGACATTTTTCTCGCAATTGTGAGTTTATATCTCATTTCTGACTTTGAAACTCTCAATTCAGACTTTTTTTTCCTCAGTTGCGATTTTATATTTTGCAATTCTGACTTTTTTTCTCACAATTGTGAGATTATATATCACAATTCTGACTTTTTTTCTCGCAATTGCGAGTTTATTTCTCACAATTCTGACGTTTTTCCTCACAATTCAAATTTTTTTCTCAGAATTGTGATATAAACTCGCAATTGTGAGAAAAAAAGTCAGAATTGTCCAGAAAAGACCAATGCTGATGGGGAAAAAAGACTGACATTCTGACATTAAAACTCACAATTCTGGAAAAAAAAAAAGAGGTCAGAATTGCGAGATAAAAAGTCACATTTAGGCTACCTTTTAATTTTTTTTCACTTGTGGAAACAAGCTTCCATAGTTTTGTCTGTCAAATATTTGAGGAAATGATTTATGCAACATGGATCCTTGTGTAACACAAAAATCTTGTGTGAATATGAATGAAATTAGGTTGTTAATTAAATTATTATTAATAAATATTATTTATTTTTCTGTATTACATTAGATATTCAGACTTGAATGCTACAAAGCATTTTTTTTTTTTTAAATAATTTGTTCTTTTGAACTTTATATTCATCAAAGAATCCTGAAAAAAGTGTCACGGTTTCCACAAAAATATTGTGCAGCTGTTTGAAACTGTTTTCAACATTGATAATCAGAAATGTTTCTTGAGCAGCAAATCAGCATATTAGAATGATTTCTGAAGGATCATGTAACACTGAAGACTAATGGTGCTGAAATTTCAGCTTTACCATCACAGGAATAAATAACGTCTTAAAATATAATAAAAGAGAAGACAGTTCTTTGAAATTGTAAAATTACGTAACAATATTGGGATTTCTACTGTATTCAAATACAATGCAGATACAATACAATGCCACCTTGGTGAACATATTTTTAAAAAAAAACAACGACCCCAATCTTTTGAACTATAAATAAATATAGTCCCTGGTGACTATAGCTTTAATTATATGGAAAAGAGCACACATGGACATTCTTGAAAATAACTCTTTTTGTGTTCCAAAGAAGAAAGTAGGATTTGAAATGAGTAAATGATCACAGAATTTCTTGAACTGAACTCTTTAAACAAACCACTAAATATAGATTAGAAGAATGAACAAGTGTTTCCTCTGAGTCTTTTGCAGGTGCTTGTTGTTATACTGCTGCCGCTGATCTCACCCACCAGATGCTTACTGACCCATCCATCAACACAGAGTCCTGTTTACCCAAATACCTTCATCACTGTCACTCAGAGGAAGAGAAAAGAGGAAGGAGAGAGGAAGATGTGGGCCACTCAGCAGTGCTCCGCACATCTGCTCAGTGATAAACACAACAATGCCACGGTGACCACTAATCTTACACACAAGATCAAGGACACGGGAAAAAAATTACAACAGCAGACAGAAAGCAGGGGGAAGCAATGAAAGAAAGAGCCTTTGTTTTAGTATATGAAGACGACGACGACGAGTGCAGGAGATAAGGTATCAAAATGGAAAACAGGAAAGCACTTATCAGTATTTCCATGCTTTGGCTTTATCTAAAACTCGGATATGAAAGATTATTCAGATCTGGGGTCTGATGTATAAAGTTGCATAAGCACAAACTGGGCGTTGAAATGTGCATATGAACATATCAGGATTTACAGTGTCTTGTAGGCTTACATTAAACATGGTAATATCACATGGGTGGGAATATGCATATGGAAATGATACTCAGACGAGGATATGCGTAGTAAACTAGCCATTGTAAGTTCCATATATGGTTATTTTAGGGAGGAGAAGGGGTGGGGATGCGTTTGCGCACAATCTTCTGCTGATTAGGAATCGGTATTTTGCTCAGGTTGTGGAGTACATATATGGTTTTACAAATCTGAAAACATTTGTGCGTACACGCACTTTTAGGATGAAATCCTTAAAAAGACCTTCCTTCGCTGAGATAATGGCAATTTTTTTTGGTTTAAAACTACTTTAAAGGGAATGTTTTTACATTTAGCCAAACTAGCCGTTAGTTAATGGGTGGTTGCCAGTTGTTGTTTTTTTTAGAGTGTTCTAGATAGTTTCTATCCCACCTAGAGGGTATCATTTATGGATGCAGCACAAATTATGGGAGATGAGATATGCAGTGAATTCAAGCCCTTGTTTTTATGCATACTTGGCTAGGGCAGGGTTGCCAGGTTTTCACAACAAAACCTGCCAATTTGATCATGGCTTAACTTAAAAAAGAAAAACGAAGGCGATGTGGTTTTTGATTTAACGGTTGTCAAAAACAGTCAACTTAAGGTAGCTACAAGTATGATGCAGTTAAATGTCAAAATAACTCCAATATCATACAATAGAGTTGTGTAGGGTGGGAGTAAATTAAGCGCGATCTGCTGTGATGTCACAATCATTTTGCATTGTGGTCTATGGACCTGCTTAAAGTATACATAATAGGTGTGTTTGACTGCACAATATATAAATCAGTGAATTTCTGTCATGACCAAGCGGCAGCCTGCCCCAGTTTCTCTTGAAGCCAATACGGAAGTGATTTAAACTGCAATTCATCGACTGGCTGCTAGGGACAGGCTCCAAAAGAGAGCTGAATCTCATTGAGTCCCATGTTAAAATGCCCAACTTTACAGCAGAAAAAAACATGTTTACAGCCTGGTACAAATTGTGGTTTTGGTCTATACTGCTAATTTTGCCCTTCATGACAACTCTGAGGGGGGTGAAATTCTTTATAACTCATCCGTTTAAATTATATTAAGCCTTAAAGTTCTGCATGATTAAGGGCATTAATAAAATTAATTGAGTGACAGGTAGATTGCCGCTGCTGTCTGTGAGCTGTCATGTTACCTCAGCTAATTCCAGCCGCTGAATTTGGCATCTCTGCCATGTTTGTGTTTTTTTTGGGGGGGGATTATTTTAATTAGTGAAATAATATGGCTTTCTGTGCGGTTATATGGTCGAGACAGATGTGCGTCTGTGTACATGTGCACACATGCAGAAGATAAACACAATACACTGTGTTAGATCGTCTTGTTCGTGAGATTTACTATGACATTTGCTGGAGAATATGCCTCTCGAGACACTACAAACTCCGATAGTGCTGCTTGGATATTATAACTAAAACTGCTGCACTATTTTGAAAAATTGTACTTTGGACGCAGACTCATTTGTTTGTGAAAGTCTAATGTATACAATCATATACAGTTTTACAACATAAACGCTGCTCAGATTGCGTAATTTCTTGAAGAACAATGATGGAGAGCAGATCATTCAGAAGAAATGTGATGCAAACAATGGACAATATATCAATATTTCATGGATTTAATATTTCATTCATTTTCTTATTCTAAATGTGATCAATGTTTGCATAAGTTAATGAATTTGTTAGACCAGCTCCTTCTGATGGTGGGAGGAGGAGTTGAAACAAGGAGGTGTTGTTCAAATCACTAACCCTAAGTATGCACCCTTAGCAAGCACCACTAATGATTTAGCATACTTCAGTCAACAACTGTGCATGTGCAAACACTGTAAGATCAAGACTTGGCCTTGCACAATGCAGATAAAGTTGTACCACGCTGTTCCTAAGAGCATTCCAAACTGTGACACACATGTAAGCATGTTCCTGCATGAGTGTCAGATCGTAGATATCAAAACAAAGCTTTATTCTCATGCTGATTACAGCAGGTCTCGTACTCAAACATGATAGTTGTGCAACATCTTCGGTCTTGACCTCTTCAGCTGCGCTCACACGCAAGCTCCCGTCCTCACCGTGCAGATGTTGTTTGACGTATGACAGTAGTGTCTATGAGTAAACTCTGGCATATTTAAGCATATTCGTGCATTATCTAGGATAAGCCTTTGGTTGGCCACCACCCAAATGCTCCTGCAATGATGCACAATAGGTTTTGGTTAGCAGCCAAACAAGGCTTACCCTGAGTATAGGCTTTGATGTTCTCTCTGACCTACTGGTGCAGACCAGGGTTGAGGAAGCTCCTTTTGAAATGCGAGCTTGCCAAACCACAAGACAGTTCAAGCTAGTTCAAGTTTATGTTGTGCATGGACTCAAAATTAATTGGTAAATAGTTTTTTTCCTTACAATTTAAAAATTTCCTGGTTGTCCATGACTGTGAATCAGACTACTTGAGAGCAGTTATTTTAATATTATTAAACCTTTACAGTATTTATTAATATCATGAATTAGCTTTTATTTTTATGTATTATCAGATTTTATTGTATTTTTAGTGTACATTTTAATCATTTTATTTGCTCTTTTCGTCATTTTTACTAGTTTTAGTCTTTTAAATATTTCTTTATAGCTTTATTTTTATTTCAGTTTTAGTAATTTTAGTACTTTAAATTAAACTTATTTTATTTCATTTAGTTTTTTTTAAGTTAAAGTTTTCCTATCATTTTTATATTTTATTATATTTCAGCCTTATTTCAATGAATGCAAACATTTTAAATAGTTTTATTTAACAATAACAATGTTGTTTGAGAGAAAGGACATTTAAAGAGATTTTTCTTTCAAGTTAGTGTGAAGTTCTTTATAAAAAATTTTACCAATTTTACTTCCATAAGGTAATATATATTTCTAATTAAAACAGGATATTCAAGGAGAAAAAAAATGTTGGGTGGGACTAAATTTGATCCATTGTGAACTTGTTAGATTATAAAAAGTAAGAGTTACATACTTGAATAGAAACTGAATGTGCGTTTGTTAAAAGAGCAGTAGCCTAGGAAGCTATTTTGCTGTTTCTTTGCATTATTAGCAAGTTGCTATATTTTGCTGAAACATTGCAGATGCTTTGAAAACATGAGATCCCACCCTCCCTTCAGAGCGTCTCCAAAGCCACGCCTCTTTCAAACATCATGATACAAGAGATGGCGTTATATTACCTCATTTCTCAAAGCACATAGCATTACAATAATAATGACCGTTAACAACTTACAGAGCTCGTACTTGTACCAACTGACTGCTGCAGATTCATTTCAGCGTTGATAGTGTTGACATAGAAAAGTATAAATCTGAATCTAAATACACGAACAGCTCCTGGTAGAATGTCACGGGTTGCCATCTCGTAATTAAGGTTACAACATGGCGTGAACGCAGCTTAAGCATGTTGTTTTGATTCAGGAGGAACTGTAAAAGGCGGCTGCTGTTTGTTTGTGGTGCTCGGTGACTGTCTGTCTACAACTCTGCATAGCCTTACTGAACGTGCTGATGACGTGTGATGTCTGCATGAGCAAGGTGTGCAGAGGTATGTAAATACATATGTTGACAGGCAGGTAAGACATCGTATCGGACCGAATGCAATGATTAGATGAACATTTTTTGGTCCTGAGACTTCCACAGAACACATATGTACATTTTTGTAATATTTAGACCACTTCTATTATTGTTTGCTATCAGGATGTGTTGGATGTGAGTTTCAACCAGTATAACAAAAAGTGTTATAAAATCCTACTTTTAATATAATATGTCTTGCTTAGCTGTAAGGCAGTTAGCATAATACATTGTGACATTAAAAAAAACACAGATGGAGAGTTTTCTCATGCTACACCACTACATGTTGGAAAAAATTAGCTTGTTACTGGAAAATCGGCACTATTTTAAGAATAGCTGAGCTAATGTCACGCTACAAAAAAGTTAAGTTAGCAGCAACGCTACATACAGCTAGTTACTCCCAGTCACTGAAGGAGAAACAAAAGACTGTAGTTAATATTTCATAAACACATTTTTGGTACAACTTACAAGTGCTGTAAAAAAGCACTCCTTCCAGGTACAACAAACTCGCTCAACCACACCTTTCTTTCCTTCTTCCATCTTAGGGTCTCCTTATTAAATGGCTTACAGGGATGAGATGAGACATGCACAAACACAAACACACACAGTCTATGTATGATAAGAAAATATGCAAAGCCAGTAATTGGAGGATGGTGAGAGAAGTCTAGTCTGTCTCTTTGTGTAAACTGTCTGGACTGCTCCTGGGAATTTCCCTTAATTTTTTTATCCTCGCTCAAGCATTGCAACACACTGTTATTCTTCTGAGGGCTTGTCTCTGGTGGCAGAGGTCTTGATCTGTTAATTCCTCCGGACACACTGAAGCTCTGCAGGAGCCAGAGACATTGGGGATGATGAACAGTGCACGAATTGAGAGAGACGGAGGAGGAGGCACAGAGAAGAGGGTCTTTTTCCTCCCCCATCAATAATACTTTTGTATCTACATTTACATTTTTGTCCACTCTTGAGTGCTTCAGAGCAGATCAAAATAACTGATGCCATCACTCCATTGCCAAGCTCCATTAATGAAGAACACATTTTAGTCCCACTGTTCTGGCACTGATGCTGCATGGCATTTCAAGACATGTTGTTTCTCACTTGCTCAACTTTCACTTACTTTCAAAAGACCCAAAAGTTTGGGACTCTTAAGTTTTCGATTTTTATTCATGCCTCCACATTTTTCGAGGGGGAGTCAAGATAATGTGTCCACAAATTGTGCAGTGTTCATCCCCAAGATTATTCATTTTAGGGAACTAATTAGTACAACAGGGCCACAACTTACCTAAGGGTATGTTTACATGACAAGATTTTCCTTTGCGTTTTTCACGTACAGGCGACAACATTGTCAAAACAATCCCAGGTCACACGGATCTACGAAAATGGCTAAAATGTGCTGCATTATTCATGCCAGGCCAGTAGTTGGCAGTGTCACTTTGTAAAGAAAAACTACACGCCTATAGACTTAACAAGTAATACACATGCGCACGACGTCACCATTTTCACAAATCTATTTTTTTTCATTTTCAAAAGAGTGCATTTTGTAACTAATTTTCTAAATTTTGTGTTTCAGGCCCCCAAAATGCCATTGTTATGTAAATTAATCGTCAAAATGCATAAAAGTTTTTTGTTTTTAGTTGTAAACGGAGTCGTGTAAATGGCCCCTGAAACAAGGGACGAATTAGTGAGTTGTGGAACAAATTCTTAATTAATGGCCATGATATCTTACTTCCCCCCCCCCATGTCATGTGCAGGGCTAACAAATTAAAACATGGCAATTATTAAGCTAAAATGAGGGATTAATTAATAAAAACGTGGCCGCAAATTAAGCCATGGCAGTGAAATGTTAATTAGTGGCCACAATTTCTTTTCCATAAGTCCTACCTACTAATTTCTTTTCCTCAAGTCCTACCTACTAATTGTAATGGTCTTTTGTTTTTTCAAATTTGCATAAAATTGTCTACAATATTTCGATTTAATGACTACAAAATATTTTGATTTTAAAATGTCAAGTGGTGTAACCATGAAGTAGAAAATTAGGGCTGGGACAATACATCGATTTGCGATACAATGAATCTGGATCGATTCTGATATTTTCTCTCTCGAATTGATTCTGAGCTTAGTTTTAACAGTAGATGGCACTCTAGGCTAGTTTTTAACTGCACACTTAAATCAGTGTTGCCAAATCCACAGTTTTCCTGCGGAATTGGGCTACTTTTACACTGTTGCTGCGGGCTGTTTTTAATATCCGCGGGTTGAAGCAACCCCAAATAACATCATATTTAGCCCCTGGGATGCAAATTTTACCAGGAAACCCGGATTTTACCCCCTGGAACGCGATTAGGCTAGTTTTGGGCTAGTTTTGAGAAGCAGTTGGGCGGGTTTTGTTGTGAAAACCTGGCAACCCTGACTCAAATGTCCGCGAAGAAGAGTGCTGGACAGCGATTGTGCGTTCAGCTGAGTCATGTAGGCTAAGTGGAAACGCTAAATTACCTTTTTAAACTTTATGAATGATTATTTTAGGTTTAAGTGGTGTGTGTAAAGGAACTAGAAGCATGCAGAGTACAGCTGTTTCTAAAGCACGTAGTGCCATCTGCTGTTAAAAACTCGAGAATTGCGATACATTGGAAAATATCAGAATCGCTCCAGATTCTTTGTATCGTGACTTGGTATATTGCCCCAGCCCTACAGAAAATACTAAAATACTTTCTTTGGACTTTGCATACATTTAATCATTATTCACAAAATGTTTAAAACTTAGATTTATTCAGGCTATTTATTTTTTACAAATGTGGATTTTTATAGCATCTTTGACTTTGAGTCATTAATACCAACATTTTAATATCAACAATATCACACAATCAAGGGTCTAAAGTGGTCCTCTTTTTTTTGGTCACATGATGACAAACTGGCCTCTGCATGTTGGTTACACCACATTGATTTTATTAAGTTTGTCAGATAATAATATTATCAAGTTACATAAAGTATATTGTTTTAAAATAAAATGGCTTTGATTTTATTCTCCTTTTGCATTCCACAGAAGAAATAAAGTCAGGTTTGGATTCGGAATGGCATCAGGGTAAGTAAATGGTAACGAAGTTTTCATTTCCGAACCCTTCCTTAAAAGTCCCTCAAGTCAAGAGCTTGACCAGCTAGCAAGTGTGCAGTGTTTGTACACGATAGAAGTTCAACTTATTATTCTCATGCTTGGATGGATGGGAAGGAGAGCAAAGGTTTTTGGTTTTGGCAGGAATCCCAGCTTGGCATGGACCGCTGGTGCTCGAGGTATGTGTGGGTATCCGTGTGTCCAAGTGTGTCTGTCTTAAAGAAAGGTACAAGCATGCATCTGCGTGCTCCGTAGAGGTTTCCCACACACATTACTGGTAGATGTGGTTGTGCCGTGACTCATTCTCTTTGGCAAGGCGGGATCTCAAGGGACTTCAACTCCCATAGTCCCTTTTTTTCTCTGCCTATTTTTACCACAACCATAACAAATGTCCCCTCATTTGCTTTTCCTTTTTCCTTCATATCAAACTGTCGCTAGATATCCATCCATATCAAAACGTCTTTCCGTATCAGCTCTTTCGGTTCAGCTCGTCTGACCTCGTTCCCCTTCCCCCTCCGTCCTCATTGAGATGTCAGTCATGAACTACATAGACGCTGGATTTCCAGATTCTTCACCTGCTGAAGCTTTAGTGTGTGTGCGTGGGTCCTCACACATTCCTCTCCATCTTACGGCTAAAGCCAGGGTCAGGAATGCAACTCATGCTTGTCACACACACACACATACACACAAACCCTTGTATGTAATGAAATGGGAACATGCACAACCATAATGCATTTTGTTATATAAGAAAAGTGTTTTATTCTGAGAACCAATCTGTGGTATGAGCAGAATGGATGGAAAGCTTCCAGAGAATTCCATTATTCCCTTTTACCTCACCAAACTGCACCAAACCCAATTTGAAAGCTAGTGTGTGTGCCGTGTCTATTTTATCTACAATTGTTTCAACTCTAGGACATGTGCTCTCCTCCTGTTGTCTGCTGTCTTCACCTTTTCCTTTTTTTTTCTTGAAGTCTATTCAGTGTTGCCTTCTTTCTCGAAATTTCTTCTCAATAGTTGTCTGTCTGTGGTGCTTCCTGTCTCAGTGGGTCTAATTAAGGATTCACCCATCTAAAACTGAGGAGAACACTGGCTTCAGTAGACCCTGAAACTCGCTCACCCTATTTTTCCTGTTAGACATTATCTGACAGAACATAGCTAATGTAAACACTGTCTGAATCTGAACTAAATGTGTTAACTATTAACTTTCCAATAGCTCAGAGGAAATTACTTTGCTAACTCAACTCCAGAGTCTAAATATAAAGGACAATAAAGACATTTTTCAGATTTTGAATCGTATTAAGAATACTGAATCAGGTTTCTTTCAAATATAACACGCTACGCTTGTTTAGTTCGGACGTCACGTCCTCACTCGTCAAATAGGAAATCTGGAGCGAAGTGGAAATAATTTCTGTCTTCATTAGCAAGGTGAAACATCCGATTTAAAGTGGTGTTTCATTTCTGAAAAAATCTTTTAAGTGAACGGTATTTTTTTTAAGAATCGGTTAAGCGACTAAAGTCACTCGTCGTCACTTACTGACGTAACGATATAACCAAGGGTCACTTAATGAATCTTTTTTAAGTGGTTGAAAAGATTCGAGTCACTGAAATGAATCAAAATCCCCACCGCTGCAGTTTTTCACTGACGCGGTGACTTGAAAGGCTGGTTAGCAGAAATGACCTCGTCCTGAGGGGGCGCGCGGCTCACTGAGTTTAAGTTGAGGAGATGAGAGAAGCGCCAGTTCATTCACTGTCAGATCCTCTCCACGCCGCGAGACCTGTTAAAGTTTGAACCAAATCAGTTTTATATGAGGACACAAAGTGTGGACGCGGTGCATTAAATGGACTATTTTGGATAACTGTGGACTCTTTATTCCATCTTTTTGAGTCTAGGATTACCTTTGGATTTTATGAATTTTAAAATAAAATTCAGAAGCGATGCGGTCAAGGATGAAGGATCGCTTCATTCAGGTTTTCTTTTTTGTGAAATGATCTCGCGCACAGTTTTGTGGGTCTGACTTTGGTAATTTAATGGATTAAAAACGACAATAACTTATTAAAAGGGGTTCGTTTGATATCAGAGTCATTTTTAGGGCTTTCTCAGACTTGTGAAGAGTTTATTCTTAGAGAGATTTGTCTGTGGAAAGGCATGTTCCCTGGCTCCACGCCGGTTGGAGCATCTTTGCGGCTCCGGTCGGGAAGGTTTCGCCTGCGCTGGGACACATTTGGACCACAGGGGAGATGAGAACCGCGCTGATCCACTTTCTCTTCTGCTGCTTCTCTCTGCTTTCAGCAGCCGCTGAGGTAAGACCAACATATGAACACATATTCATTGGGGATAGGGGAAGAGGAACTCTATGTTTCTCATTAGAGACAGAGATTCCTTTATAAATGATGTATGATTGTAAAACCTGTCACTACGCAGTTCTTCATTAGATCTTTAATGGTCATAGAAGTAACACATTCGTATTGCTCGTAAACTTTTTCTAAAATCTACTTTTTAAACAAGTTATTAGTTATTCATGTTGGTTAGGCAACATACAATTTAAAAAAATGACACTTTGTAGCAGTAAGGTCTCATTAGTTAATGCATGAACTCAAATGAACTAACAATGAGCACTTTTACAGCATCAATTAACCTTTGTTAATGTTAGTTCACTGTGTTAAATAATGTTAACAGATACAGCTTTTGATCTTAAAAATGTATTGGTAAATGTATTAGTAAATGTTACATTACTGATGTTACAATTAACATGAACTAAGATTAATAAATGCTGTAGAAGTATTAAGTAGGTTAACAAATGACACCTTATTTTGAAGTGTTACCATGAAAATATAAAATTTTATACAAATGTTTTGATATAATGACTTTAAACATTTAAAGTGGTGCAACCGTGAGATACAAAGTATTTAAATACTTTTTAATGAATAATATACTAAAGAACTTAAGGGGTTTGGTCCACAACCGATGCATTTTTATTCATTTTAATTTTTTAATAACTATTTTCTTCCACAGGAAGCGCCGATTCCCCGAGAGCTGATCGAGAGACTCTCTAACAGCGAGATCCGCAGCATCAGCGACCTCCAGAGGATCCTGGAGATTGACTTCGTAGGTAAAGTCTTGCTGTTTATTCGGATTATTTGACAAGAGGAGTGGGTAGGGTGAATACGTTCTAAATCCTACCAGGCAATAGCTGCTAGCTGTGATTCATATCTGTGTCTTGAATCTATTCTAAAGGAAATAGATTTCTTCAGATTCATCCACTGTTTTGTTTAGTGGCCCTTTCTGCAGGTTACATCTTAATATAGTATAGGTGACGACAAGTTTATGAATGAGTCATTGAAACATTCACTCAACCTTCTTGTCAGCTGTTTGCTAAAAAACGTGCTAAATAAGGACTACAACTACCACAGGAATGTGGGTTGTGCTAAATCTGAGAATTATTGTAGTCCCTGATTCGTTTGAGAATGATTTGTTCACTTAAAAAGATTTCAAAAGATGAGTGAAACCCAACTGATATCAGCACAATGTGTCAAGTGTCCAAAGTGTTGAGGTGCAATGTTAGGAGAACAAGACTGTGGGAAATATCCATTCAGAGGAGACTCATTCAATCTTTTACTGCATTCGAAGTACATGGACCTCGCCATTTAATCGAGTTTAAACCAAACACCTCAGCACCTGTTGCCTAGAGACCACAGTCCCGCTCCAGCACCCATGCATCAGCATTTGAACTTGGTAAATGATGTCACGTTTTGGCAGCGCCAACATTCTGAACTCAATATGCCCCTTGAAAATGTGGTTACAGTAACTCTTTAAATTGCAACTTATGAAAAGATTCCCATTATTGAAGCATGAGAGATAATTCATTAACTCCGGTAAGCATGTTTTGTGAATAAATGTAAAAAAAAAAAAAGATTTTTTAAAATGTTAAGTTTAAAATTCTCTGACTTACAATGATAGAACGTTTGATATTCAAAATTACAACTGACAGCATTGCAGCATTTGCATGCTACATTGCTATTGGTCTTATTTCTTGAATTTATTTGCATTCTCATTCGTCATTTGTCTTTTCTTGCATCTTTTTAATGATCTACAGCTGCCTTTACACTGTAAAGATGCTCTTTGACTAGTTATTCATACAATGATGTCTAGTTGATTTTGAAAATATGGAGTTTTGCACATCCCACAAATCATTTTTAGGGAAGCCCAGTATGATTTGCCTGGTTTTGGATCACCTGACCCTGAATGGGAGCTTTTTTTAATGGCAAGATTTAATGGCGAAGACCGAACCTAAAGGGTTAAAATATCCTCAGTGCCTCAAATATAAACTTCCAGCGCATCTAATGAGGAAATGCTGCAGCCGTAACCATATGAGTCTCAAATTTGATTTCGCCCATAAGCTCTGTAATTGAAATGCAAACAGCTGCGTCTGTGTGGCTGGTGCCTGAGGGAGGTCAAGAGACTCTCTCCATTATACTGTTGTCATGCTGCCTTTATGAGTTGAGTGCGGCTGAATGCCAGCGCTGCTGTAATGTATTATTCATGTCGAATTCCTCAGTTTGTGTGGATCTCTGCGTGCGAGTGTGTGTCTGTGTGTTTGCGAAAGAAAAGAGGCTGAAGCTCAAGTAGTGTTTGCGTTTGTGAGGTCTGTTGCTCCGCTAACGACTGTGTGAAAAGCCGAGCGGGTCGGTCGGCCACGGTGCTCAAGCCTGAATTAAAACCACCCTCCTCCTCCATTGGGCTGGTTTCCGGGGGCAACAACAGGGGCATCTGTGTCCCCCGTCGTCTCGCTGTATGGCTGAATGGCTCTGTGGATCCGAAGAACAGCATGATTAAATACTGCACACTTTGGTCAGACTAACTAACCAGACGTCCTTAAAGCATTTTAAATGACACAATCCTTTCCGAACATCTTATTGTTGAGTCTAGATTTTCTGCGTGTGTCCTCAGGCAGTGCATATATTTGCTTTGTGATCTGTGTATAAAGGAAGTTTTTCGAATGAAGTGTGCTGGCAGGTTGGCAGACACCTTTATTCTTTACTTAGTAATCAGACCAGGTTTTCTTCATTTCTTTCCATCAGGCTGGTGGAGGCGGGGGTTCACAAAGAGGTTCAAGGGCACTCTTTTTTTACAATAGTGAGGGAGGGATTGTGCATTGGATGGTAGCTTGTGCCAAAATATGTTGCTTAAACACTGTTGACTTTGTGCTTCGTTGACTTCTTTTGATGCAGAGAATGAGGTGCTGGAGGACGTTAAACAAGGCCACCATAAGGAGCATCTGTATGACAGCAGAAACCTCAAGAGCTCACACGCACACTCTAGACGCAAGAGAAGCATTGGTAAAAACACATACATTAACTCACATACACTTTGCAAAGCTCCGGTTCTGTATGTTTATGGGCTACTGTGTGTTTAGAGGAGGCAGTGCCAGCCGTCTGTAAGACTCGTACAGTGATCTACGAGATCCCACGCAGTCAGGTAGATCCCACGGCTGCCAACTTCCTGATCTGGCCTCCGTGTGTCGAGGTGAGACGATGCTCAGGCTGCTGCAACACCAGCAACATGCGCTGCCACCCGTCCAAAAAACACCACAGGACTGTGAAGGTGAGAAAGCACA
>RJVU01053127.1:4099639-4138796 GCA_003731715.1 Anabarilius grahami
TTTTGTCATGTGCTTTAATTTTTTTTTTTCTATTATTTTTATTTTTATTATTTTATTAAATAGTATATTATATTATACTATTATTATATTATTAAATATTATTTTAATAATATTTTATATAATATTTAATAATATTATTATTAAAGTTTTATATGAAAATGCAATTGAATTCAATTTTAATATTAAGACAAATAGTAAGAGAAATTAAGAAGCATTGCACACCTCACCCATAGACTTCCATTGTAAGCAGCTTTTTTGTTAGTTCAACAGGTGCGCTGTCAAAGGTCTTTTCAAATCAACAAGGTCTTCTCTCCACAGCAGATATAAGGTGAGCATGGCACTGGATAAAAGAAAGCTGAGGAGGGCCATCGCATCCAATCAGATAACTCGGACTGCACGACAGCCATTGAGTGATATCATCTGAAGAGACGAGGCGGATGTGAACTGTTCAGCAATGAGCGAATCAGGGCAGCCTTTTTGGATTACTTTGGACTTTTGATGCACCTTTAGAAGGGACCCGGAGAGAGACTTTGGATTAAAACCCAGGAGAGCTAAGCACACCAAACTAGAGACTGCAATGACAGAGACTCGCAGAGCCTGAAAATGAACTTCAGTCAGTCGAAGTACTGATTCAACAACCTTTTAAAGGAGCATCTATCACAACTTTATTTGTGTATCAAATTTTATTTCTTCAGCAAATATCTGTATCATCTTATTTTTGTAACTGGCAGTTTTCTATCAACACTCATCTTCTCTTATATATGCCGTAGAATGAACGAGTACAACAACATGCAATCTACAGTAACTGATACTAATAAAGTGAATACATTTTATTGTGTTTGTCTGACAGACAAAGATGAATATGTCTCAAAGATGAGTATGATTACGTGCATTCATTACACCGTTTCCAAACCAGGAGCATTGTGATAAATCTTATCTCTTCTGGAATGTTTCTCCAAACCAAATGCAACCACATCAAAACGATGAGTGACAAGACACTTTTAAGTCTACTTTAAATATGTGCTACAGACAATCTTATTGAGATGAAAGCAACTACAATCTCATATTTACTATTTTGGGAAACTCTGGTTTTTGATAATTTACTATGCCAATTGATATTGATCACACATGGTTGTAATTATGAATGTTAAATGTTTAATGTCATTTTTGTACTACTGATGACACATAGTGATTTATTTAAACACTTTAGAGATATAGTGACAGCTTTGAACATTTAGTTGATTATTAAGGCATCAGGTTTGTAGAACAAAACAACTACATTTCCCATAATATTCTGTGGCTTCAGGAGAATGATAATTGCATAAATTACACATAAGTGCTAAAAAAAACATTTTATTCTGGCCAAATTACTTGAACCAAAGTAGCGCATTTACATTTACTTTTTTTTTTACATTTACATTTAATTATTTAGCAGACGCTTTTATCCAAAGTGACTTACAAATGAGGAGAACAATAGAAGCAATCAAACCAACAATAGAGCAACAATATAAAAGTCCTGTGACTAGTCCCAGTTAGTCTAGCACCGTACATGTAGCAAAGTGTTTTTTTTATTAGATAAATAGAATTGTAAGGGCCCTATAATACACCTGGTGCAATGCAAGTGCTTTTTGCTAGTTTCAGCCTGACGCAGTTATCATTTTCACATCCAGTGCCACATTGTTTAAATAGCAAATGCATTTGCACCCATCTGTTCACCCATGGGCGTGCTGGTCTGAAAACGAGATGTGTTCAGGCACATTGTTGGCGTGTTGCTATTTTGAGGAAACTGAAATAGACTGCGCCATAGACCAACTGAAACCTGGTCTAAAGTCAATGGCGCAGTATTTATTTATTTTTGTTATTTGAAGAGTGCGTTAGTAATATGTGCCTTTAGGTGGGTGCACAACGCGTGTACACTCTGCTTATTACACACAGGGCAGCACACAAACATGCCAAATATGAAAAATAAAAGGATTACAATGTAAAAGATTATTATTGTGTGCATAAAGATAAAAATGCTTTGGTGGAATCCGGCTTGTCCCGCAGTTGGTCTGCTCGTGCACAAGCAGATCCGTTTCCTCACTAGAGAAGCGTTCAGTTTTTCCACTTGCAAATTCCACCATGTAAATAGCAAATCCGCCATGGCGCGAATGCAACTGGCTTTTAAAGGGAATGGAAGGTGAGACCAAAACACACCCATTACTCATTAAGAGAATAGGGACAACCCTTTTAGACCATGCTCCGGGCGTGCCAACCATTTTACCCGTTGTTTAACTAGCAAAAGTGGATTTGGACACGCCCTAAGTGCACTTGCGCCGTGCGCTTTAGACCATGCGCTTGGATCATTAAAATAGGGTCCTCTGTATAAATGGGTCAAATGTTGATGAAAAATATTCGTCTTCAACCGTTTCTTGAAAATGGCTAAAGACTCAGCAGCTCGGGTGGAGTTAGGCAGGTCATTCCACCAGCAGGGAACAGTCAAGGTAAAGGTCCGTGAAAGTGATTTTGCATCTGTTTGGGATGGCACCACAGTTCACTTGCAGAATGCAAGCTTTTGGGAGGCACATAAAGCCGGGTTCACACTGTGCGATTTATAATAGTCCTTTACGATGGTTACTTGTCAGACTGCATGTTCATGATCCTCATGTCACACTGTGGGATCTCAGCTGTCATTAATGTCAGACTGTATGACAGTCAAGACGCGTTAAAAACGGACGTGCGCATGAAAACTTGTCCGGAGTTTTACATCATCAAAACATACACATTCGATGACAGTGAGCTGCATTACACACAGGACTGAAATGATGGCTAACAACGACATCTCTATCATTAATTTTGATCACGGCTTGTCTTGAAAAACGAATACAATTTGATGTTCGTCGTAGGAGAAGTCACACTGGAGGATTGTGCGCCAAATCTTCTGACGCTGCCAGAATTTCGTCGGAGGTAAAATTTGATCGCAACGGTCATTAACCGGCTGTCGGTGAACATGTCAAACTAGCGATCAAAGACAACAGATTTTAGGCAAGGATAATAGGAATCTTTTAGGATTTGCAAAATTTGTCTCAGACGACCAAATCGTGGCCAAAATCGCACAGTGTGAACCAGCCTTAAGTCTGAAGTAGTGAGGGTAGGAATAGGGGTGCAGATCCAGTTGTCGTTCTGTAGGCAAACATCAGTGCCTTGAATTTGATGTGAGCGGCAATTGGCAACCAGTGCAAGTTTATGAAGAGAGGTTATGAATAGTTATGAATAGATCAAGAGCTTGGACAAGGAGTTGTGCAGCATGCTACGATAGGAAGGGCCTGATTCTCCTAATGTTTTATAAGGCAAATCTGCAGGACTGGGAAGTTCGAGCAATGTGTTCTGTGAAGTTTAACCGATCATCAATCACAACTCCAAGGTTCCTGGCTGTCCTGGATTTAAACATGGACGAGGAGATGCTTGATTGTAGATGGTTTACAATATGATATTATATCACAAATCCCTCAAGTTTCACAGGGAATACCTTAAAAAAAACTGCCGTGGGATGAAGCATCACAAAGGTTATGAATATACAAGGTATGTGTTCAGAGTTTTACCTCTTCAGCTGCATAGCATTGCGAGAGAGACACACCTTATTTTTCATGTCATTTTGGATGGACAAATTGCTTGTTGCTGTCATCTCGTCACGCCACGCCTGCTCAGCCCTGCTGGTACAGTATGTATGAACTTTCCTGGAGGACTTCTTAAGGCATCTAATAAGTTCTGATTGGTTTATTTCGTGCAGCTCTCATTCTCTAATATGACGATAATTGAGATGATGGAAGCTGCTGTGTCAGGTTTTGGCATATCCAAAGCAAACATCAGCCACACAAACACACGCATTCATATCCAAACCACAGTGACCACTTTAGACCAAACTGTGCCCTGACTGGTCGCCCAGTCCCTGTCTGGCTGCTCCAGAAACTTTGATGGGGCTCCTGGAATTGGCTTGTGCTGAAACCCGGTGTTGTTTCAATAATGAGAGCTAATTATAATTGCCAGTTACTGTCACAGACACTAGCGTCCACACACAAAACTGTCGTAGACAGTGGTTAGCTGAGAGACTAGGTCAGAATAACGTCATATGATGGTTTGAAGTTTTGTTTCATAACAAGTCTTACCCACAAATGCTGTTACATGTTGGTTTGAGGACTTAAACGTGCCTTATCTACTTTAAACCACTAGTTTGGGTGTGTTTAAAGGCACAATAGAACCAATGTGAGTCATTAGTGTGACTTTGTTGTGATAGTGACATCTAAGTACAAGTGTTCTGTGATGAGCATGTGTGGGTGTTTTGTAATACTTAAACCAACACTTCTGCTTTGCTTAAAAACCTAGCGAGCTGTCTATTTAGCATGTGTGCTCCCTACATGAAGGCTTTCAAAAAGTAGGCAGTAAATGCCAGAAGCATACTTGATTATAATGATGAAATGTCAATTAAAGTACATAAATTTACTATTGTAACCATTTTGCATCTGCATTTTTGCTGATTTGTGTATCATGCTATTATCTTAGCAACATGCCAATGTAAAATTTGGCATGATACCGAAATTGCGCTAATCTTTTCTTCCCTATTGTGATGTATATCCAAGTGAATTGGCTTCTTGAACAAGAACAAATTGTAGGGCAGGACTTGATATTGTCCATTGGGAATTGATTGGATTGTTCCAGTTCGATATTGCTGTGATCTCACGCGAGTGACAGGTCGAGGGCACATGAATTAAAAAAAAAAAAAATGAATTGGATAGATAAATCATAATAAACAATTCAATGTTACATAAAAAAAAACAAGTGTCCATTTTGATTTCTTGTAAGGTGGTGCTCTGTATTTCTATGCTGAACAGAGTATTGCATCATTAGCAACATGCTAACATGCTAGAATTCATTTTTAGTCTAGTCTCCTATGCGTTTCTCATGAGGAACGCAAGTTGTTCTGCCTGTGTATCTTTTAAAAAGAGAGGCAGTTCACTGGGTTTTTAAAAAGGTCTGAGCTCATTTAGCCTCTGAATGAAAGTGAGAAAGAGAAGGAGAAGAGAGATCTGTTTCACGCAATTTAAGTTGAAGTACAGAAGCTTAATTCAGCTGTTAAAACTCTGTCATGTGTGGAAATCAGGTTTATTGCGGTTAATAGTGTAAATTACAGAATGGCCTTTTCCAGAATGTCTGATGGATTCGGGTTTCTGACCTCAGATGGAAGCAAACAAAGGAAAGGATACAGGGAATTTGTTTCTCATACTCACATTTCAACCCATTTTCTTTCTTTCATTCTCATTTTCCCTCTCTCTTCTGAAAGCCCTCTTGTGAGTACAATAAACAACCACTTCATTTGTTTTATCCTTACATCAGCAACTGACATCCTTTGATATCGTAGAGAAAGTGTTTCTCCTCCAGGGTAGAACTGAATATAACACAACGTGATTGTTCTTACAGAAAATGCCTTTTGTTTCACAAAGTGTTGATCTGATATGAAAGATCCAACGCTGTGAATCCAGGCCTCCAGGCAGGTATGTCCATTTCCTGTTTTAAGCTTTCCCACCTGGCAGCTTTCTGACTGAAGGACTACAAGTAATCTCACATCTTTTGTCACAACATACCTGAGATTGATTCAACAGTGTGTTCTATGGTTACTGCAGTCATACTAAAGCAGGAAGCCATTCATGCTTTACAGTGATTTTACCACAATTTATGTGGTATCGATAGCTAAAAGCCATTTTAACTGTGGGAAACTTTATGCCACAATGTTAAGTTGTTCTGGGTGTTTTTTGGGAGCATGGCTAGGTGGTTGTTAAATAGTCATAAGCACTTAACAGCGTCTATTAAATTCTAGCCTCTGAATATTGCTTCAGTACCTCCACCGCTGCAAGTCTTAGAGATTTTCTTCTCCCATTCTTCTCGTCCACTATGTAATAATCGTAAGATCACTTAGAAACATAACAGCACTGGTGGCGAATTGGTGGCAGATTCTTATGTATTCATACAATCTCATTTGTACTTTTATGTACATTCTGGTTAGGTTTAGGGATCTTCATGGTGACTTTTTACCTACAATATGTATGTTTTTGTACGAGCCAGATCGTACGAATTCATACAAAATCGTCAACTTGCTTACGAATTTGAGATAAGGTTAGAAGATGCAGCCAATGGTTGATGTGTACGAAGGAATTTATACGAAGTCACCAAATCGTAAAGTCCTTACGAATTAGGATCGGGTTGGAGGATGCAGTCAATAATGGAAGTGTAAACTGACAGTGCTACGTCTGGTTCTTCAGTGTCTCAGGTCTGCATGTGATGGATTAGTCCAGCTGTGACATTCTACTTTGAGGAACAGGGTAGGTTAATACTCTCGGGGGGAGGGTTGGAGGATTTGATCCGAGATGAGAGAGAATGTGTGTGAGTGAATGTGTGTGTGGTGGTAGGGGAGCTACTGAGGCTCAATCAGAGCAACAATAAGGAGAAGTAGAGACATGCAGGTCCTGAACAAAAGGATGGATGGAGCTAGGGGGAAAAGAGAGGGAGGTAGATGAGTTGGGTGGGGGGATCTGAGTTAAACTGGCTGATCACTATCAGCTAAATGGTCGCTCTTCAACAGCATTCATCCATCCGTCAATCCGTCCCTCACACACACACACACACACAATATGTCTCATCCCTGAGCCCCCCATGGAACTCCCACTTTGTCTCTGTTAGATGCTGAGACAAAAGAAGGGAGGGAGAGAGAGCCAAAAAGAAGGAAAGCGATAAAAGGAACTGATAAGAGGATGTGTTGTGGATGCTAAGTGCTTTTTGATGAACTCTCTACTTGCGCTCGTCAGTCACTCAAACAGCAGGGAGTCTGTGTTTGTGAGCGTCAGTGTGAAAGAGAGAAATTTAATAACCAAATTATTTTGAACTGGTCTTAAAACACGTCCATCTGGTTGTCTATATACCTGTCTAGCTATAATATACATAAAAGTGTATCAGATCTATCTATGGCTCAAAATCAGCAAAGGGGTAACAAATCGTAAAAATATCTTTTATTAGAAAATTAAACATTTGATCAAACTTTGATAAATGCCTTAATCTTTTAAACAACTAAGAAGACCAAACCAAAGATCAAACTAAATTTGATTAAAAAAATCACCTGTCAAATTTATAATATATATTACATGAGTATATGCGAGTCAAATTGGACGACTACAGGGACTCATCATAAAGGGGTCATGAATTGAGAAATTTTTAATTTTCCTTGAGCTTTTGACATATAACAGGTCATGATACTACAAGAATATACTGCAAGTTTCAGAACTGAAAGTTTCCTTGTTAGTCCAAAAACAGCTTTTATTGAAACCAAGCCCAGATTATGACTGGTTGTGGAATGTGTCTATTTATTACGTCAT
Source organism: Anabarilius grahami (assembly GCA_003731715.1). NCBI lineage: Eukaryota > Metazoa > Chordata > Actinopteri > Cypriniformes > Xenocyprididae > Anabarilius > Anabarilius grahami. The sequence goes on from RJVU01053127.1 coordinate 4,107,040, forward strand.
GGATAGGTGAAAGACCGCCTCTGCAGAAGAAGATCAACGCTTACAGAGAGCCTGAAATTAAAAAACGATGCTGTGCCTTCTATATTGTATCCGACAGAAACGGTGCAACACACTTATGTAGGTAAAAAAAGTTTTTACTGTGTCACTATTGCTTTGTTACAGATTGTTTGATATGTACGGATTATGTGTACATGTCTAACCAAAATCACCAGTGAGCTGTGATTTCTGATTTCTAAACTGTGATTAAATTATAGAAAGCAATCAAAGAACGCTCCCTTTACAATCGCTGGAGCTGTCAATCAAATCCAACAGCGCATGCTGGAGCTGTCAATCAAATCACGATTAGTAAACCTTGAGAACTGTAATTGTAAAAACGTGCTAAAAGTTTTCGAGAGTTCCACATGTATTACTTTGCTATTTTCATATACAAAGATGTTTCAATCACAGCAGTGGGAGTTTACACTGAAGTCTCTCAGCAGACATGCCCCTTAAAACAAAGCGATCAAATCAGAGGGCTAAAATCAGGGTAGGAAAAATGCCTTTTATTTCTAAATTATGACAATTTTTGATGTAAAAATCATACTAACATTATAAGTGCACCCCAGGAAACATTATAAAATAATAAAATAATGCAGTTCAGCTCATTTAACAGTTCATTTTTTGCCAAAATTATGAAAACAAGATCAGTCAACAGAAAATTATTGAAAATATTCAAACAAGGAATGTCAGAATCAGAATGCGTAGTTCTTGCATAAAAATGTCAGTCAAAATATAACGTACAACTTCCTGTTTCCATCAGGAACCAACAGAACTATCTATCTATCTATCTATCTATCTATCTATCTATCTATCTATCTATCTATCTATCTATCTATCTATCTATCTATCTATCTATCTATCTATCTGTCTGTCTGTCTGTCTGTCTGTCTGTCTGTCTAGTTTAGTTTTCAGAACCTCTCAAAATCTAATTTCTTCATCAGTAAACAAAGTTAAAGCACAACTTCAGCACAAATTTGGTTTTACTTAAAACTATCAACAATTAATCTTAAATTATAAAAAGTGGGTGGAAATCTCTGATAGTGTATAAAGAGTAAAAACAGAGTTTAGGTGGAGGAGGGATTCCGGAAGGACTGTTGGAAAGGAGTGAAGTGAACAACTATTTATATTCCCTTATCGTTGTTATGGGTGGAATTATATGGGCATGAGCCTCCCAAACAATAATTAGGAAACTCTTGCCAGAAGATACCACTGCAAAATCACGGTTCATTGATTCAATCTCAGTACCTTTTGTAACTGTTTGTCCCCTAACCTAGTTATTCTATCCACCTCTCACAAACACCAGCCATTTGCAGGATTACAGTCTGGTTCCGTTCATCCTTTGGCAGAGATGACAACTCTGTGCTCACGTTCTGGTTTAATCCATTGGCAGTTTTTCATTATATACAAATCCATTAAAAGCCTGGTGAAGCCAACAGGGTGAGGGCTCTCAAACGATTCGGTGAGAGAGAAGGAGATATTCTACTCTAATTTAACACACCAACACATGTCTCACATTCAAACAAGGGATTGTATTTCTCAAAATTACAGGATATAGTGCAGCAATGTCTTGTGTATATAGACACAGGGATTACCATGGAAAACTCCACAGAGGGATTTGGTGCTAAAACCGTTTCTTTTATTGTCTAAGCACACATGAGTATGAGAGAACGAGAGAGATAAAGCCAGATAGGGGACTGAGATATCCTGACCTGTGATTTCTAATCCAGATTAACAGATATGGCTATTTATAACTTACACCAGTTACATCAGTAAGGCTAAAACATAATATAAAATATTCATATAATAAAATTTCAGGGCTGTCTGGAGTATTTATGATTGGTGTTTATAAATACTTTTGTATAATGGCACCAAATTGTATAATTGACTGTACTCCTTAGGCTATCTATCTAGAAAGAAAAACCCTGAAGGCTCTAAACAGATAATGGGTAAGTGGTGGATTGGGTCGAAGGTGCAGGGAGTTTAGGGGATGGGGTAGAGTATTTTGGAGAAAGGGCAGCAGGGGTACTCAGGGCCACTGGAGCAAAAGTAAGTCTTTTTATTGGAGGAGTGAATTATAGGGATGGAACAGGTTTAGCCTTACCAAGAGGACAAAGGGAAGCTTATGAGCTGACAAGTTGAATCACTAAATCACCAATATGGCCTCCCTCACACACGCACACTCTTTAAATTGGTTGGTAACACTTCAGCAACTTAAATTTGCTTCATTTTCAAAATCAAAAAGCTTTAGCATCTCTTTAAGATAAGCATCTGGGCATCCGTTTAAGTTCGTGGAGCAAATGTAGAGCTGTTTGAAGACACACATCTTCTTTTATCCTCTTCTCGCTCCTTGCTGTGACCTGCACTTCAGCTAAATCTCCTGCTTTCTCTTCACGCTCGACTCTCTGCCTGGTTTAAGTGCTGGCTCAAGATGAAGGGGAGGGGAGGTGGAGTAGAGGAATAAAGGCAAGAGTGAAGAATGAAAAGAAGCAGTTGCTGCATGCCATTCAGAGGATGTCTGGCTCTTCAGAATAACAACACCTCAAAGCAAAAAGAGAGAGAGGAAAGACACGGAGGAGGAACGAAAGAACAAGGGAGACACTTTACAGAACAAGGAGGAGATGTTTAGAAAACAAGGAGGAGGAATTTAGCAGACAGGGAGAATGAAAAACAGGGGAGGTGTAAAAACAACACGACAGAAAAGGGGAAACCCAAGGCGTTTGGTGATTTAAAGACCAATGGTCCGTAACAAGACGAAGAGAAAAAGAAAAGAGAGAAAGAATTGGAGACAGAGAAGGGGAAACCCAGTTAATACATCCTCACATTTAGCCCCTAACCCAGATCATATGATCATTTTCATTCTCTGTTTGTATGTTTAAAAAAAATAATAGTACACTTTAAAAAATGCTGGGTTGTTCCCATCCAAATTTAAATATGGACAAACCCAACCATTTGGTTAAAAATTTAATTTAAAATTTAAACCAGTGGTTGGGTTTGGGTTGAAACAACCCAGCATTTTTTAAAGTGTAGTTGTTTCAAAGTTAATGGATTATTTCACCATCAATTTTTTTAATTTGTTCCTCTGACATAGTCATGAATGTGAAGAGTGTCACAAAGTAGACATACTTTCCAGAACAGCTTATAATATCCATTATAATAACATTGTTTCTGTTCAAGATCAATTAAACCTATATTAGCCAAATTATAAGACTATCACATGTATTCTTTTGTGGAGAAGGCAATCCCATAATGCAATGGACCAAAATGGCGGACAAGGTGATAGAAATTCTAAAAAGGTCAGCTTTCTTTTTAGATATGTCATCAAGGTAAAAATGACAATTATGTGAAAGCTCCGGTGACATTATGGTGACTTTGTAGCTGTGTGACTGCATTGTGCACACTGTGTGTGCATGTGCTGAAGTTTTGTTTGGAATGTATGTACTGCACATGTAAACGAATATGTGAATCAGACAGGACCATTTAGGGTTCATATAAACAGAACATTCAGAATCTGAAATTGGACTGGGTTCATCCCCATTGAAGAAAGTTAGTGCATGTAAACATACCTAGTGATGCAGCGGACTAGGTTTTGAAACAGAGCCATAGTACGCAATCACAATAAAGTAAATAACTGTCAGGAGTGTACTTATACAGTGTGAGTATACAAATCAGTTGGGCAGGCTATTTTTACTTTTTTTTTCATGTAGGGCAGTTAATCAGTTCTCATAATATTAACTCTTTTTCCAGTTTTTTTAATTTTTTAAATGCCAGCCACTGCCAGCATTTTTTTTATCTTTTTCACAAATGACGACATTTCATTTGGTAACGTAAGGCAGTTTTGATGCTGTTTAATGTTTGACGATCATGTTATTTTACATGTGCATAAGCAATAATTTTATCGCTTGTGTCTGCTTCTTCTTCGCCTGTGTTTTGATCTGGGGATTCTGTACTCTTTCAGAAGATGCGTAATAGCAACCCCTACTGTATTACAGTGAAAACATGGATTGATGGAAATTTCCATCAATGGCAGGGAAGAGTTAAAGGCGCAGTATGTAGAATTTTCGGCTCTAGAGGTCACATATTCAAAACAAAGGTGTAGCTTGATGCCGCCGAGTTTGAGCGCTCAATCCTGGGAGATGTCGTCTTCACCTCATAGCCAGTGGAAAAGAATCAGGACGGGACTCGGGCAGAAATCATGTTCATGGAGGAGATTATTAATGTTACTGTAGTATAAAGCAGAGCGGGGCCGAGTGCTGTGGGAGCTGAACAAGGCCGCTGGAGCGATCGCTAATGAGAGACGAGCGTGACGCACAGTGGAGCTTTTATTATGCTGCAGTCGCCGCTTCCGCTTCTTCTGGCCAAGCGTATGAGGAAACGCAGCGCTGTTTTATCATATTAGATACATTTGAGTGTGTTTCTGCCAAGCGAATGCTGTGAGACAATTGACACTGCAGTAAGCTAGATCGATTTTAGAATATCAAATTAATAAATGCTGGATGGCTTGTGCTGATAAATGGCATGCAATTAAATACAAACGTATTGTATGACGGAGAAAATGCTGTATTATATTGTTACTAAAAATAAAGCTGCATCTGATTATGCTATGTTAGGTACTTGACGAAATAGTGTTTTTTTCTGAGGCATGGTACTCGCGGAAAATCAAGAAAACTAGATTTAAACAATAAGACTAAACGTGTTGAGCTATATAACAATAATTCATTTTCTGTCTATAAATGTAACCAAACAGTTCCCTTGTCTGATAAAACATTATATATTAAAGCGTCTTTGGTGTTTCCATGGTTTCTACAAAAAAAAAATCAGAAATCAAGGGTAACGCGGGTATGACGTCACTGATAGGCGATGCACAGACAGTCAGACACGTCCATGTCCTGGTTAAAAATTGCTTATTTTTCTGGATTTAAACATTCTTGGAAACATTTAGGATAATGTACGTACACAAGTCAACAAAATAAACATATAACACTGTTCTAGTGGTTTTTGGATATTTTAATCCAAAAATCCTACATATTGTGCCTTTAAGAAAACTATCAACTTGATACTTCAATGTTAAGTACATTGCTTGGGCTTTTTAAAATGCTTACGCGGTCTCTCATACCCAGAACATGAAGGTTAACTTTAAAACAAACTTACGCTGCAACATCATATTTCTAGACCTTTTCAACATCTTCACTGCCAGTGTACAGTGTATTTTCAGTCTGTCTGCACCTTAAATGTCTCCTAATAAACAATGGACTTTGAGTGGGGATTGAGGCTTTAAACTGTTTCCCTCCAGCAGATGATTGAGGAGCCCTTGGGTTTACATTCACCCTTGTCTTACATACATCACACAGAGAGAATAGAGCTCAAGACGCCTGGGCTAGACTGATAAAGAGAGATCCGAGGAGAGAAGGGAGGACAACGAAAGAGAGGATGAGTTAAAGGAACATAAAGGAAGATTTAGCTGCCGTTTATTCAGCACCCTCCACGTAGGGGCTCTCTCTCTGTGACATCTGACCTTTGACCTCTGACCGGGGCTTTGTTAAGCAGTCAGGTGCCAACTTGCCCCAAGGCAAGATGGGATTCCATCACCCCCCTCCTCCAGTCTCCTTCCCTTTTACATACACACACATACTCTTGGAAGAAAAACAAATAAGATTTAGCATTATTGCACAGTTGATGAAAGAGCAGATCCTCTCTAGAGCCATCCACTGTGTGACTCAGCAGCTCAGACAGCTAATTCAGCCCTAAATGCCTTCAGGGATTCCCATAGGAAAACCAACTCACTTTTGTGCAGCTTTGAAGAGGCTTGAGCACGTGTCTGCACTGACTTAGAAGATACTCTTTTTTTTTGGCCTTTTAAGTGCATTAAAGGGTTAGTTCACCCCAAAATTAAAAACTCTACTATCTTTTTATATACATTTTAAACTACCAGAGTTTTGGGTGAATATAATTTCAATAGAGGAACAGAAATCTCCCAGATTTCATTAAAAATATCTTCATTTGTGTTTCAAAGATGAACAAATGTCTTATGGATTTGGAACAGCATGAGAGTGAGTAATTGGTGACAGATTTTTCATTTTTGGGTGGGTAAATGTCACTAAAATTCTTGTTATTGGCATATCTAAAATACTTGATCTTGGCATGAATAGTGATACAAATTAAGAAATATTGTAGTTCTTTGAAATATTATTTTTCTAATCACTAGATCTGCCAAAAGTTGCAATATATTGTATATTTGCAAGATCTTGGCCACACTTGTTTCAGTTCTATGTCTGATTTTCAGATTTACCCCTAAATGTCATGTAAATAAAGTGTTGTTCAGATGTCCCTTCCTGTTTAGGTGGGCAGATATGCTGATAGTCTTAAAGGATTAGTCCACTTTTAAATAAAATTTTCCTGATTATTTACTCACCCCCATGTCATCCAAGATGTTCATGTCTTTCTTTCTTCAGTCGAAAAGAAATGAAGGTTTTTGATGAAAAAATTCCAGGATTATTCTCCTTATAGTGGACTTCAATGGCCTCCAGACGGTCGAAGGTCAAAATTACAGTTTCAGTGCAGCTTCAAAGGGCTTTAAACGATACCAGACGAGGAATAAGGGTCTTATCTAGTGAAACGATCAGTCATTTTCGAAAAAATACAACTGTATATGCTTTATAAACACAAATTATCGCCTTGCATGTGCTTCCACTTTCCGCATTCTTCAAAAAGCTTACGCCGTATGTCCTACATCTTCCCTATTCGACTTACGGAAAAAAACTAAACTGGCGTTGCGTTCGTTCGGTAAGTTGAATAGGGAAGGCGTAGGACATAGTCCACTATAAGGAGAAAAATCCTGGAATGTTTTCATCAAAAACCTTCATTTCTTTTCGACTGAAGAAAGAAAGACATGAACATCTTGGACATTCTACAAACTTTTATTTGAAAGTGGACTAATCCTTTAATCTGGCTGTGTGAGACTAAGAAAAAAAGTGTTTTCTAAATATTTATACTACGGGGCTGTTCAATGCTCGAATCTGATTGGTTGACCAATATTCTAGGGTGTGCAATTATTTTCAGGGAAACGCACAGCTAGTTCTTGCAGGTCTTGACCGCATTGCAGTTCCATATCACTTCGCCAGCGCTGCTCTGACAAATTAATCAGTAAAATAGTTTAGCAATTTAAAAGATACATGAGTCACCAGCGAGGTGATAACTGTGCGGTTCTTGAGGTAGATAAACTTATCGTTTCACTATTAGTAGAGACATTGCTGCCATTAGAGACGCACAGACTCAGGTAGGCTAATTCACATATGCTGCTTATTCTCTCTCTCTCTTTCAACTGCGTTAATAACTGTATCAACTGTATTAGGCCCCGTTTTCACTAGTGCATTTTTGTTTTAAACGGCGTAGTCCTTGTCTATACTGGCGTTTCCACAGCATTTCAGAAACAATCTCTGTCTACACTTCACGGCAGAAAACATGTCACATGACCGTTAATGCATACTGAACATGCGTGTACAAGTGCAAACAGTTGCCTCTTACTGCATATAGGTAGCTACAATATAAAACACAATGGCTGCTAAAAATGACAACAAAGCCAGCAAAAATTGCAGTTCATTCTCCATGTTATTTTTTACTCGGTCGTCAAGGATACGCAGAGCAAACGTGGGCAGCCACACCATCGTTTTCAAAAGTCTCCGTTTAGGTCAGTTTATACTGAAACGCAACCCTGGAGTTTTTAAACTAAAACGGGGTCTGCAGCATTTTCGAAAGTCTCCGTTTTCGAGGCGTAACCGTAGCAAAACGTATGCGTTTTAAAACGAAAATGCACTAGTGTAAACGGGGCTCAAGCCTCCGTTACTAGTTCTGAAATTACATTTTGGAATTAGCAACGGAGCCTTGGGATGAGATGCGTAAGATATTAGTCCCTCACACAAGAGTGTTTTAAGGGAAAAAACCTGACAAATGTCTTGAAATACAACACCGGAACAGGATCTTGAGGTGTGGTAACCGTAGTATAAGCAGAAAAATTGACCTTTCGCAACGACCCATCCCCCTTAGTTACTGTTGCTTTGTCCGACAAGCCATGGCGCTGTCACGCCACACAGAGTGAAAAATACATTGCGGAGCAAAGAGGACACTGACAACACGTCGACAGACAAGACAGAGCAGGTTACTTATGATCCATCCCAGCTTTCAAATTGTGTAGATTTTTTAAGAAATTTGAGCAATAAAAAACGTTTTGTGGCTCTAATGTGTTGTGACAGATTGCTGTAGCGCCTCAGCTCAACGGCTCGTGAACCAATCATCTCTTCCTACTAGTTAATTTACAGCATCAAATAAACATGAATGAACATAAGAAGGAATGTTGTTTAAAACGTGGAAAGACGTCTGTACACACCATTTTTCAAGTTCAAGTTCACCGAGGTTAATCTAACTCCTGACTGCTTTGTCGGAAAAAATGGCGGATTCGGCGTTCTGATTGGTTAGATCACTTGTCAATCAAACTCCCGGCAAAGGGTCAATTGACTCTGGACCGTTGAATTCTTAGAAAATAAGCACACTCTGCTTCGCATCATGGCCGCATTACCACCTCGGTGTGCATTATTTTCTAAGAATTCAACGGCTCATTGTCAATTATTCCTTACATATTAGATTGCACACTTCATAAAGCATATCCTTATTTTCACAGCAGTTATTCTCGTTATAAAAAGCCAATGGTCAAGTCATTGCATTTCCACAGACCTGCAAAGTCTGATTGTCCTTGGGTGACCTACATTGCAATAAGTCAAGAATTGTGCATTGATCTTTATGTGCAAATGCCAGTTTTAAACAATTTTATCTCTGTTTTCATGTGAACGAAGCTACAATATTCAGGCCTTTGTTCTATGCTACCCCTCACCTCGGGGTCTCTCGGCTCTGAGAAGGTTCCTCAAGCTTAACGTGCAAGATCAAACAGCACGGAAACAGAGAAAAAGAGTTTTCAACTTGCAAAACAGCCAAGATTAGGGCAAGAACATCAGAGGAGCAGAGCAATAAAGAGAGGGAAAGCCTGCGGGTCAGAGAAAGAGAGAGAAGAAGAGAGAGACCTGAACTCGTAGGGTAGATTGTCGACAGAATAGGAGGCAATACAAGCATATCTCACCCTTATCCCCACAAAAAACACATTATACACTATATTATATATACAGTATATGTATATAAAACATAATGTGATTTATAGCTGTGCTTTCTTTAGTTCAAAGCTGCTCGGGGAAAGCCCTGCTTGTCCGTACGTGCTGGGGCAGGATCCGAACAGGGATTTTGAGTTTGACAAGCCCACCTCTGTCACTTTTTTCTTCTCATTTTTTCCCCCCTTTCATCAAAGACCAAATGCCTCACTGGCAAGCGGGTAACTGTTTTAATGTGATCATGATGTCCTCAGATTTGAGATGCATTTCACATCAAAGAGGAAAAGAGGGCAAGGGAGAGGTAAAGAAAATTATATGGAGAAAAGGAGAGAATAAAGGAAAGAGAGAGAGGAAATGAAGAGACAGGTGAATTTATTCAGTTCTTCGGGTTTTGCAAAGTTTAATCAAACTCATTTGAGCTTCCATCGGTAGTCGCTGCTTATATGCATAAAGTTGAAATCTGCTCAACTGTTGCATCACAAACGGTCACTGTTGCTTACTTCGCCTCAAATCGCCAATGAAAATGAGGCAGTGACGGAGTTACAGTAGCGCTCATACTCATGCATGCTGTCGTGCCAGCTGTAATCTCTTGCCAGATGTGTGCATGTGAGCCAAAGCTTCCCTGTCAACATCTCTGCTCTTCATCCTCTCATCTTCCTCTTCATGCAGCTGTCTTCTTCCCCTCCCTCCTACCACCACCTTGCCTGCCTTCATTCACATTCTGGCTCTTTTTCGCTTTGATGTAATGCATCTGTTCTTGTACAAGACTAAAGTGAAGGAAAAAATAAGAAAAAATATTTTGTGCAAGCCCTGATACGGGATGGAGCTGCACTCAATACCCTCTGTGACATCTGCTGCGATTTGATTGGTGCAGCCTTCAGGAGTCTTTGAGATATTAGGAGACAAATTTCTAATTCATTGCCTTTGGGCACAGAGGAGCTTCATGAGGATGAACAAGCTTAAGATATGCCTTAGGTGTCTAAATCCTTTTTTTGGCAGGGCACATAGCCAAAATGTCTTAAGGCTGCAAGGATTGTGCAACAGTGGAATGTTTTGAGATGGTGACGGTGGGATTGGACTTGGCCTTTGAGCTCAGGGACTGATTCCTTTCCTGGGGCTACAAGTGAAGTGAGAGACCTGGTGGTCCTGGATAAAGGTTATCACGTTAAAACACATTTGTATCAGCACTGTGAGACGCGGTGAAACCATAGCTAGAGGCTTTAGTGTACGGAAGTCACTGACCTCAACATCAGAGACACTAAAAACACTGGGGAGGACTTAAAAAGGTGCTGGGGTCTCAAATCTCACAGGCCCCTGGCTTAACCTGGGACTATGGAGAGTGCAGTAGGAATATACGGTTAGATAAATGTGAAGATGCCTTCAGGACATCCTGTGATCTAAACAGGGTGGGCCATACATGCTTTGTTGGTGCTGGTGTTGAAAATAGTTAGTTCCCAAACTAATGTATCATTAGGTAACAGCACTTAGCCTGACCGGCTTGCTTTCAGTGGCTCAGATCAACCTAAGAGTTCAAAGACCAGATGGAGGGAGAATGTTACCACACACACTAATGTAGTGTTTCCCACCGCATTCTGTTTTTTAAAGTGGAATTATAAGAGGATCATAATTGGACTTAACTACATACTAAAAACAGTTATTCAACATTTAAAACTTTATTTTTTCAAATTATTTTTAAAATGATTGTTTTTGTTTTATTTTAAAAAGTTATTTTAAATAATTATAATAATGATACATTTATATTTCTATTAAATTATTATTAATAATCATATTTTAGTTTTTCATGATCATTTGGATTATCTAGATATTTTATTTAATATTTTTGAATTTTTTGAATTTTAAAATGTAAAACTATTTTAATGTTTTTATTTAAAGGATTAGTTCACTTTCAAATAAAATTTCCTGATAATTTACTCACCCCCATGTCATCCAAGATGTTCATGTCTTTCTCTCTTTAGTCGAAAAGAAATTAAGGTTTTTGATGAAAACATTCCAGGATTTTTCTCCATATAATGGACTTCAGTGGCCTCCAAATGGTTGAAGGTCAAAATTACAGTTTCATAGCAGCTTCAAAGCATTCTATATGAACCCAGATGAGAAAAAAGGGTCTTATCTAGAGAAACCATTGCTCATTTTCTAAAAACAAATTAAAAATGTATACGTTTTTAACCATAAATGCTCATCTTGAACTAGCTCTCTTCTTCTTCTCTATTTGAATTCCAGCAGTGTAGACACTGGTAAGTGTATTACTGCCCTCCACAGGTCAAAGTTTGAACTAAATTGTCATATACAATCTGCTAGTGCAAGTATATAACAATTAGTTTAAACTTTGACCTGTGGAGGGCAGTAATACACTTAGCAGTGTCTACACTGCCGGAATTCTAAAAGAGAAGAAGAAGAAGAAGAAGAAGAAGAAGAAGAGAGCTAGTTCAAGATGAGCATTTATGGTTAAAATGTTTTTTATGGTTATTTATGTTTTTTTTTTTTTAAATGAGCGATGGTTTCTCATCAAAAACCTTAATTTCTATTCGACTGAAGAGTGAAGGACATGGACATCTTGGATGACATGGGGGTGAGTAAATTATCAGGAATTTTTAATTTGTAAGTTAATTAATTATTACAATTCCCAGTGGTCCAGTTATATTAGTAATATTATAGTAATATATTTTAATATAATATTATAATAATATATTTTAGTAATATTTTATGCTTTTCATGAGCATTTGGATTACCTAGATATAAAATGGATGGGCTACCAAGATGGAAGCTGAATGAATTGCATTAAAGGGACTTTGTTTAAACTGATAACTTCTTTCCATTAAAATTAGTAGTTCACTCTGAGAAGTGAAAGTCAAATATGGTAACCCATACTCAGAATTTGTCTTCTGCATTTAACCCATCCAAGTTGGTGCACACGCATTAGGAGTAGTGAGTAGTGAACACACGCACACCGCAAACCAGGAGCAGTGGGCAGCCATTTTGCTGTGGCACCCAGGGAGCGATTGGGGGTTAGGTGCTTTGTTTAAGGGCACTTCAGTGATTTCCTGCCGGTATTGAGAATCGAACCCACAGCCTTCGGGTTACCAGTCTGACTCTCTAACCATAAGGCCACGGCTGCACAGTATGTTTGTTGTTTGTTTGCATTAAGCAATGTAACATTGTTCTATCCAGTCGTTTTATCTGATCACATTCAATTCAGACTGCAAACCCAGAATCTCAGATAAAACTTATTTTCTTTGTGGCACTGCAGACTTAATGCGGCACCAATGCTTGAACTCCTACAGACTCCTGCTGCACTCATTCAAACGGCTCCTCTCACACACATACCCTCTCATTCACATAAAATCCCATGCTGCTTTCATAAACACACCCAGCCGTACTCCTTGATCTCCAACTTCTGATATGTTTCAGTCATCAGTGCATGATTGTACCCAGGAGATCACAGCCATCTATTTTCTGTCTCCTACAGTTGAAGAATGATGTCATGGGTTCAGGTATTCTTTGAGAACAGAAGGGCGGCTGTGGAAATGGAGCCAGCTCAGGTTTTCTGTGCAAGGCCTCTGTCAAGCGGGAGTCCCCCTGCTTTTTCTCTGTGTGTGGGTGGTCTGGTCTGGGTCTCCTCAGGATATCGTCTGGTTTCAGACCCTCCCATTCCTCCGACATTAAGTGGCGAGGAGGGAACATGATTAAGTCCAGTTTGGGTTTTATCGTGTAATGCTAAAACAGTCTTTGCTGGAAAAATGCTTGGCGAAACCGCAAAAAGCTGTGTTAAAAAAAACATACACATCCTATTTTCCTATTGTAAAGCTTTGAACAATCAGCAGTGGGAGAGAAGACTGCTTCTCAGCAGGGATTTGCAAGAATTCTCATGACTCAGAAAGAGAAAGGAAGCGAAAAAGAGAGAGCAAAAACAAGAGGAACTGAACAAAAGGCCACGATGGAATGCCACACAGAATGAGAGATGACGAAAAGGTCGAGGTGAAGCATTTCGCATGGCCAAGATCACATGCTATCATCTGTCATATTTCAAAGAGAACCATCTTCCACTGTCCATTTTGTCCAGCTGCTCTGGGGTCAGTTATAGTCGGAGATTAAAACATCCACATCCATTACTCCAAACGCACACAACACAAGCCGTACAGGTGCATGCAGACACATGCTTCGACGTCCAGAGGGTACGACAGATTCAAGCAGTGTTGGGTGTGTTGCTTTGCGCACTCTCTTCAGCAGATGAGTTAATGAGAAGGTCTGTATTATATCATTCTTCTGCTAGTATGACCCTAGGGCAGGGCTGGTACTGGTGTCTCCTCCATCTCCCACTCTGTGTTTAAGCTGATGTTTATGGCGGCCCACTGACCCAGCGGCTCCACGCACAGACCCTTGCATACTTACCTAGTCTCCGCCCGGTAATCCAGCACACCTGTGCTATGCAGGTCGTATAAGACTGTCAGAAGGCCTGCAGGCCGCTAAAGCACTCACCAAATGGTCCTTGTTACAATTCTATAGTATTCTGAATAAATAAATTAGAAATAAACACTACAAAGAAGTCATTCATTTTAAATGATACAAGTGAATTTAGGCATCAGAACATTATAGAACACGAAAATTGATATTTTTTTTTTGATATTCGCTTAAGATTACATTTAACAGTGTTGGTAGTTTTTAAAGATTCACTTTCAGTGAGCATTTGATGACTGCAAAAGAAAATGAATTTAAAAATAGGGGAAATGATCATGAACAATTAGGCTAAATAACCAATATTTATTACCCGATACCTATGGAGTCACATACATCACATGCTTGGGGAAAAAAAAACATGATATCGTGACCATGAATTAAGAATTTTATGTAAATCATGGTCGTGCTGTACTAATTTGTTCCCACATTTTAGTTAAGTCGTGGTCACGATTCAACTTAATTAAAACGAGGGAACAAATTAGTACAAAGTGACCATGAATTAGTACAACATAGCCATTATTTAACTAAAATGAGTGAACGAATGAATACAATTTCAGAACTGATTTTTAATTTATGGCCACAATCAACTGCAGGGCTGCGTCAATATCGATACCATCACGACACATTACGTCTTCATTTTGAACAGTTGAATCTGGCGTTTTATCATTTAGGGTTTTTTGAAATAAAAAAACAACTTTTTTCTGTTTTCCTTTAAAAAAGAAAAGAAAAAAGAAGCCAATTTGATTGATGCTACACTCTTAAAATAAAGGTTCCAAAAAGTCATCGCTCTCACTGCAGCGGCCGTTGGAAGCTCCGGTTCCTGTAGAAACAGTCAGACGCACGCCTCAGAAATGAGGCACAAGAGATGTGCATTTAGGACTGCGCATGCGCATTAGCTTGATCCAGCCTGAAAAATACAGTTTTTTGTCATGATTCGAGCATTCAGAAACAAAGTTTATGAGACAGTTGTTGTCAGATTTCATTGGTGATTTCAAATATGAAATTTAATCGAAAGCTTGGCAAACAGCTTTGGAGAATTTGATGTTCCCCATTCAAAGAGATAAGAGCTGCACTTGAATGCCCGAGAGGCGTTTCAAAGATGGCCGCCGAGTGAACTGACTTGTCTTAAAGGGACTTTGCTAAGGGGCCATTCACACAGAACGCGTCTTTGCGTCTAAAAACGCGAGACGCAGCGCTCAGGAATGGTTTTAAAAAAAGCGCAGCGTAGAACGCGAGAGTCTCGAGACGCGCCTTTGAGACGTGATGCAATAACGACAATAACGGAAATAATAGAAATAGGCAAACAGCAGAATTGACAGATACAAGTTTTGACATGGAAAATAAGAAAATAAGATAGTAATGAGCGCCTCCTCCATGTTGCCGTCATATAAAACAGCTGTCATGCCAACTTGCTACTGTAAACAAAAGCTCGCAATGCTTGCTCCGCCTCCGAGTTCTTCTGATTGGTCCACTGTTTTGGAACTGACATTGATGCGCGGCGCTGTGTGTAAAAGTTGAAATTCTTTTAACTTGACACGGCGTCTTAAAACGCGGCACTCGGCACTCGTGTGCGAGGCGCTGCAAAAGACGCGAGCGTAATGCTGCGTTCACACCAAACGCGAATAGAGCGTCAAATTCGCGTCTACCGCGTCTAGTTTGCCGCTTGAACATTTTGAATGCATTCGCGCGTCTAGAGCGAAATAGACGCGCGTAAAAAACAAGCGTTTGAAGCGAAATCCGCTTCTTGTGGGAGGGGTGCTAGGCGGTTGTCTGTTTGCAAGATGGCTGATGTTGATCGTGCGTTCATCGAGAGAGCTACCGCTTTGTATTTGCTCTGAAGAGCAGAACAGCGGCGTAGGGGTCAGCGTCGCCGTACTTGTGTAGTGTCTCAAAAGTGAAATGTGTATTTACAACTTACCAGGTTGCCCAATCTCCTCACCGACACTCTTCCAAGCGAGGTCCTTTTTATTCCTGTCTCTATAGAAGTATGAACTTGTCATAAATCTCTGGGTGACTGCTCTGATAATATCAGTCGTTCCTCCATTTTGAATGAGTGACTCCGGGCGGGCCTGCCGCCACAGCTGAAAGCAGGCTCCTGATTGGTTAACGCGGCGCGAATTTACGCCAAAGTTCAAATTTTTCAACTCGGGCGTCAGACGCGAATTCGCGTCAAACGCGTAAATGCACAAAAAGCACCATTCGCGCGTAACGCGCGTATCGCGCGAAACGCTCAATTCGCGTCATTCGCGCGAACTAGACGCGCGAATGAGGCGAATTCGCGTCTTCCGCGCCGCGCTAAACGCCTCATTCGCGCCGCGAGACCTCCAGACGCGCGTAAACGCGTCTTTACATTGACTTAACATTGAAATCATTCGCGCCAGACGCTCTATTCGCGTTTGGTGTGAACACAGCATAATGGTCATGCGCGTCCATCAAGCGCGTGTATACATAGAAAAACAATGGGAAAGTAGCGCATTGGAATAGAAAAACGCGTTCTGTGTGAACGGCCCTATACAGTATTTACAATGGCAAGCACTGTATAAAGGTCCAAGATCACGTAATTTTCACAACTCACAACTTTTTAAACTGTTTTGTGGAGTTTTTGTATATTAAAGGGATAGTTCACCAAAAAATTTAAATTACACCATGAAGCCTCAAGCCATCCTAGGCGTATATAACTTTATATAGAGAAAGAAACAATATCACCGGCCACTCGCTATTGCACGTGCGTTTTGAAAACATTATCCATATAAAACTGTTATTTACAGACAAAGCATTATGAAATAATTTACTTTTTTGTTTGTGATGCAGCTACTGTCAGATTCAACACAGTTGGCTGCTTCATCTTTCAACAAAAGTTTCTTTGCGAACTCTCCATAACACTGTGCCTCATATACAAAACAAAATGCTCCGAACAAACATACAATCCTCCAACCTGATCCGGGACGCCATTAAAATAAACCATCCACTTGTCAGGCGTTAAGCGACCGAATGCCAGTGGGCGGGGCCTATGATGTTATGATGTAAATCTATTCGTTAATGTCTTGCTCTGGTGGCAGTCATATGCAAATGTATTTGCCCGTGTGACATCACAGATCCCTCAAAATGAGCTGTTTTGGAGATTGATTAAATAAATGCTTTGATTATAAAGAGGAGGATGTTTTAAGCTATGAAACTTGCAGGATATTTAAATGGTACAAAGACCTCTTATATGTCAAAAGATCAAAGCAAATTTGATTTCTCATGTCATGACCCCTTTAAGACAACTATTTTTTTTTTCTTTGGTGAAGAACATTTTAATCATCTGAAACCTTTTCCCACTATAAAGAACCTTTTGTGCAATTAAAATATTCCATATTAAAGTTTATTCATGGAACTATTGATGCCAATAAGGACCTATAATTTTTAAGAGTGTATCTAATGAAATTAAATTTTTATGCAAAAGTGTCCAAGTACTTTTCAGGGCCACTGTAATTCTTTAATCTGCTTTTACAAGCTTTCATTCACTTCTCATGGAGTATGATGGTTTGGGGTCTGGAATTTTTTTTAATTACCATACACCCCCATATTCTGTCAGTGGGAATGGTTGCAATCCAGTAATTTGTTGCCTTGATCAGAGCTTTGCAGTTCCTGTGGAAAGCCTGCCATTAAGCAGGGGAGAGAGATATATCAGTGTAGAGAAGTGTGTGTACAGAGAGCAGTGCTACACAGGGCGCTGGCCCAGGAAGAACCACTCTATTGCTCTCCACCCACTTCATATTACACACACACACACTTAAAGTAATCAGAGCTCACTACTGTACTTTATGTTTCTCAGTCAGCCACACAAAGGAGCCCTTCTCCCCTTTGCTGCCCAACCAGAAGAGAGCCGCCAACCACAGTCTGAACGTCCACTTCAATACCTGTTTCCATCTCAATGGAATGGAAGCACATCAAACTATCGAATACCTAACCAGAAAATGCATGAAGTGAAAACGTTTGAACATTATGTGCTAACATTTTACTGGAAGCCTGTATAATGCATTTGATGAAGAACTTGCTTCTTGACTGTGACTTAAAAAAGTATTTTCTGTAAGTACGTTCAACAGCTGCAAAGTTGATGCTGCCAAATGAGCTACAACGTGTCGCTGTTCTCTGGGTCAGTGATACAGTGCTCATTTTTCATCCTATCTAATAATTTATTTAGAAATAAAAAGTAGTTAATTTGCAGTTAATTTATAAAATAGCTTAAATACAGCTTTTCTATGATAAGCAGGTTTTAATTAATGAATTAAAGTTCATTTCAATATTTTTGGAAGCATTAAAGGATAAGTTCACTTTAGAATGAAAATTTCCTGGTAATTTACCCCCATGTCATCCAAGTTTGTCTTTCTTTAGTCAGTCAAATAGAAATTAAGGTTTTTGAGGAAAACATTCCAGGATTTTTGTCCATAAAGTGGACTTCAACAGTTACCAATGGGTTGAAGGTCCAAATTGCAGTTTCATTGCAGCTTCAAAGAGCTCTACATGATCCCAGCCAAGGAATAAGGGTCTTATCTAGCGAAATGATAGGTCATTTTCTTAAAAAAAGTACCGTGTACTGAGGTAGGGTGAAAACTTCTCCTCCAACTTCAAAATTGTCCGACATCGTTGTTTTACCTTTTTTTGTAAAGGCTGTTTGGTTTAGTCATTGCACGTTCGCTTTGTAAACACCTGCTCGGTACTTCCGTCTATGTCACGCGTGACCTTTTCAATGTGATTACGTAATGCGTGGCACATCGCAGAGCTAGGGCAAGACCAGCGTTTGTGGTTAAAAAGTATATAATTTTTTTTTTTTTAAGAGAGTGACTGATTGTTTCACTAGATAAGACCCTTGTTCCTCGTCTGGGATCGTGTAGAGCCCTTTGAAGCTGAAATGAAACTGCAATTTGGACCTTCAACTCGTTGGTAACCGTTGAAGTCCATTATATGGAGAAAAATATTTTCCTCAAAAATCTTAATATCTTTTTGACTGAAGAAAGAAAGACATAAACATCTTGGATGACATGGGGTTGAGTAAATTATCAGGAAATTTTTATTCTGAAGTGAAATAATCTTTTAATTTCTTAATATTATTTATTAGACAAAAAAAAACAGTGAAGCAGTTTCGTTAAAATATTCATATGTTATTAATATATTTTAATATATGAAAAACTTTTATTTATATAATTTAGCCATTTTGTCATTGCAGAGTTCGTTCATGTTAAGTACCGAAAAAATGTGTAAATTAATTCATGATATTAATAAAATATATATATCTTTAAAAAATAATTGTGTACATTCACATGTATTTATACGGGTTATTCAAATTTTATTTAAAAATATCTTATTTAATTTTTACACATTTTTTAGTCATGAAAATTGAAACCTCTACACTCCATAAAGTGTATTATAAGGGACCATGAATGCAATATAATGCTTTAAACAGCATATGCAGGCTCACTGCGTTACCAATTATATCGTGTATATGTTTGCTCATAGTTCTCTCTATATGGACTTGTAGTTCACCCTTTTTTGACCTGTCTATGTAATCCTACAGCTCCTGCCTGAGGCGCATATATACAAGTAAGTGTCTTTAGACCATTTTGACTGGGCTAGAATGTCTGTATATAATGACCTACATACTACAACCTACAGGTTTATACATTACCCATTCATTCAGTATGGCTGCCTATTGACTTTAGAGTTTAAGGGTTTCGCTTTAAGGCAGGTCAGTTAGTGTGCCGTACATTATTTACTTTTGTAGTTCACATTTCTTCAGCTTTGTAAAGACACAGTGACGAGTGATAGACTTTGAGTTTCTAAGGAGCAGCGAAGAACAAACACAACCACGGATTGACATTCCTCCGTACGCAGTCTCTTTCTGGGCTTCCTCTGGGCAAAGCTCCTGTGTATTGGAGTGTCAGTTGGGTATGTGGAGCCAGTGTCTGTACTTAGGAGTCTCTGTACATTGACGTTGCTGTGATGGTCCTGCTGTTTTGGAGACCAGATTGACATGCATTTATACAACTCCAGATTCCACTTCTCATCCTCAAAGTCCAGGGACTGTCTCCCAGTCAAAACAACAAATCAAGGGTTGACGCCACTATGGTTCATAGACTTGTGAGGTCACTTTATGTAGCTTAATATCTAGTTTTCCAGTTCGTCCAGACAGTGGACATTCTATAAGGATAGTTTTTAATAGACAGATAGATAAGCCCAGAAGAAACATTGACGTCTCCATATTGTTTACAATGCGCTCAAGTAGAAGCCACAAGGGACAGGTGGAATAACATAAAAACATGGTGGAAATTAATATCCATGAAAGCACAGGAGGTTCTGACTGACTGAGATATTAATCCAGAACAGAACTAGACAAGTAAGAGACCTACCCTAACCAGGGCTCCAAGGATTTAAGTTTAATGTCAGATATGACGTTTCAGTGATTAAATAATTCTGACATTTATTCACTTTCTCATTCACTCGCCTCTCAGAAATGCAGTCTTTAATTATCAAAGAAAGGCCTCCACCTAGTGGCGAGGAAAGACGATGACAATGAGAGCGTTTGTTTCGTGGTTATAAAAAGGTGTTTTATGCATTTTAAATGCATCACAAAGTGTTTTTGAACAAAATTATTTTTTTTTTGTTATGTATATACCTATAATAGTGCAACATATACCGTCAGTACTTACGTTTTTTACGAAGCGTCTTCTGATATTGATCCTGTCAGAAAGCGCTCGAGCGGCTCACTAGACCCGGAACTTGTGTTTGCGCGCGTCTTTTTGGCTCCAATTAAGTGTGAAAAAATATAATTAAAAAAACAAATCAATTTTATTTATTTTAGTAGATTGCTTTTTCAGCTAAATTTATTTTAAGAAAAACAATCTGCTTAAATAAATTAGTTTAGCAGGCTTGTTATATTCTGTTTACAGAATAAAAACATCAGTTGTGAAGCAAATGTATTCAAAGAATATAATTTTATATAATGTAGTCACAGCTATGTGTGACGAGCCTAGAAATGCTCTTTAGCCTCGACTATTTTAACAATAAAACACAGCCTTTCATATTAGTGTTAATTGTATAACTTAATTTTATTACAGTTCTGTTTGTTAGTGTATAACAAAACATATTTCTTGACTTAATTTATCCAGACATTCCCCTTAAAAAAACAACAGCCTACACCAAACGGCACACATTTAGCACAGAGAGCCCAGATGTCATCGTCAGGCTGAGAATTGGTGGAGTTAAGCTTCTTTTTGAATCCTTAATTTTAAAGGATCAGAAATTGCCTCTTCTGTATTTAAGCTGTGTGAGCAGATGTGACACGACGTGTGATTGGAGATGTCCTCTGCTGGGTAAAAGCGCTTCGTTCTTGTACTCCTTTCATACTTCTTGTCTTTAGCCTTCAAATAGAATAGAAAAATACAAGATTGTTTACCTGAATGAAAAGAAAAAACTAATTTGTACTGGAAATACTCATTAACTTGACTGATGTATCAAAAGCAGCTTGTGATGGTTTAAAAGACACTGATTGAAAATGTAAATGTTCATCTATTCTCAAAACTAGCAACAGGACATTGGATATGTTTTAGTAGCCCACTTTTGGAATCTATAGCGGCTTTAAATACTGAATATACTGTTCATACACACCAAGTCTACACTAAAACATCACAAGACTGCGTCCTTCCATGATCTTCAGGTGAATATCTTCTTCAGTTTAGAGAAAAATCCCCCTTCCTCTTTCTCTGGCTCTTCCTCTCTGCTCTTCCCTGATTCTGATGTCTGTCCAGCTTGAGAACTACCTGAATAAACACAAACATTTAGCTAAACATCTAAAGGAAATTAAGTCTGAGCTAAGAGTAGACAGATTACTTTGCATTCATGTTGTCAGTGTGTATGAAGGTGTTTGTTGATCTACCGGTGGCTGGTCTGGTTACTCCAGTAACAGTTCCCTCCACATCCATCTCATCCTCTGCATAACTTAAGAGCAGCGTTCTCTGCTTGTGTGTCAGTTTCCTGTAGATGATCCATGAGATTCATTAGACAAACACAAACTGGAAGTGCATATAGGCATGTGTCTGTGAAAGTCTCTTACTTAGGAATTTTGATTTTGATATATACATAATGGTCTCCGTAGCCAAAGCTATTAATGCGTGGGATGCCTTTTCCTGCCAGTTTGATCTTATGGTCTGTTTGAATGCCTGGAGGAATCTGCAAGAAACACATTTCCTCTTTTAGTCATAAAATACGGTGATGAATTCCACTGAGGCACAATAAAAGTGCTTTTATTTTCTAACCGCAATGTCGATGGTGCTGTACAGGCCCTGTGCTCTGGCTGTTCCCCCTAGAATCGCCTGCGCTACTGAAATCATCACATCCGAGTGGATATCAGCCGCATCCCGACGAAACACTGGACTCCTCTGGACCTGCAACAAAGGAAGTGACATAAACACACATGAAAATTGCTTGGAATAAAAGAGAGAGAAAATAATAAGTGCAGAGCAAAATTAGAGTTTAACAACAACAATTAGCAATTTAATAAATAGGAATAATTTGCCAAGAAAATAATAAGTAAATGTAATCAGTTAAGAAATTAAAGTAAACAAGTTGCATATAATGAAATAACATTTTAAGGAAATTAAAAATAAATCAAATAAAAGTTTGATATTTTTGATATCAAGAAAATTAGCAAATTTAATAAATAGGAATAAATTACAAAAATAACATTAATTTAAAAAGAGTTACAAAAGAGATAGTAAATGTAAAATAACAGTAGAAAAAAATCATATATATATATAAGTATAAAATGACAATAAGTGTACAACTATAAAATATAAAATACAATAAGTGTACAATTAAATAAAAAATAAAAGTTAAAAGCAGCATGAAATTAACAATTAGCAAATAATTAGTTTAATTTGTTAAAAAAATAAAATAACAGTATTGAGTGTAAAGTAAACAAAGTATAAAATGAAAGAAACAAAAACCTAATGCAAGTTAAAATAAGTGTAAAATCAAATAAAATTATTAAAGATAGTAGAGATTTAAAGAATTCGCTACTTTAATAAATAGGAATAAATTACAAAGAAAACATTAACAGGAGTTTCTAAAAGGTAAAGAAATGTATATAATAGTAGCTAAAGAAAAATATTTAATAAGACTAAATATGTCAATAATTGTAAAAATGATCAGGCCCCAAAAAGAATATGAATACTTAAGATAAACTTAAAAAATATAAGAATGCCATTGTATTACACAAAATATCAAACATAGCTGTAATTTAAAAAAGAAATCACAAGAAAAGCATTTCAAAAAATAAGTTTGTTAAGTTTTAAATTTATAAAATTATACATATACAGTTCAAAATAGTATTTGGACACTTACACACTTTTCTTAGTGGAACGTCCGTAGTTCATTAGATTTTTTTTTTTTTTTCAATGTAATGTTAAAGCTGCAATCCGTAAGTTTTACCTCTTTATCGCCATCTCTATTTGAAACCTGCAATTGCAGTTATTTGCGGAATTATCATCTTTATGTGGATTGTGCATCGGCACGGCTCCTCAGCACGGATGAATCTAATGTTTGCTGTCAGTCTCCGCACCGATGTGGATACTGTACTTCGGAATCACAGATTCTACGTCTTGGAAGTATGCCCAAAATAAGAATTTTCACCGGAAAATGTCATTTGAACAAGTAAGTAACATGTCTGCCACTTTTGTTCTGTCCAACTGAGAAAAAAAAGCATTACAGTAAATCACGCTACCAATGATGTTTAAATCTAACGATTGCTTAGCTCGGATCACATCAAACCGCGCAAATTATTATTACTGTTATAATTTGTTCTCAAATGGTTAATGTTAACAACATCAGCATTGCGTGACTATGTGTATTTAGTGTGTATTAGTGTTACCTGTAGATTCCAATGTCTGTAGCCACTCCGCTGTCCGAAGTCTTTTGCTTTTGACTACGAGTGAATCTCCAGTTGTCATTGATGATTGTCATTTGGACCTTTCTGGATTACAATCCGCCATCAAAATGATAAGTTTAATTATTGCAGCTGCTGTGAGAAAAGGCTATAAATGATCCGCTACCAGCAGCATCTTCACATGCCATATAGCCTACTAGCTGGGACACCTTCTTTATGAAAACAGACGTGACATAATGACGCAAAGACGAACAGCTGTATGCTCGAATTTCCCGCGGAAACCCACCAGTAACGATTTTATTATAAAACATTATTACAAGCTTACCGTTGTGAATCGGGCTAAGGTAAGGAGATAGTATTGAACACTGGCTTATGTACTTGCTCTAAAATAGATTTTGGATAATTTTTAACCAAAAAAGTTACGGACTGCAGCTTTAAGTGTCCAAACATTTTTTTGACTTTTTTAGACATGGGGGCATCGGGGGAAAAAACCCAACTCACCCTGAATGTGATATAAATGTATTTCTTCCCGACCGGCACCTTAACTGTCTGCCCGTCTTCTATACCTAAAACACATCCACAATAGACAGTCGGTACCTCGTACTTTCACCACAGTTCATTCTGTGCACCTACTGTATATACAGTCAGTCACGGACACACACCTGCAGGCACAGGAACCATGACGGTCTGTTTCTGTTTGGTTTGTCCAGTTGCCCGGCACATAATGCAAGGGGTGATGATGATAGAGCCCCGCCCACCACACCGCCTACACGTTGAGCGCATCATAAATGGGCCGGTGTTAACAGATTCCTGAATAAAAGTGTAAATTATTATAAAAATTAAGGAAAATAAATATGGTTACTAATACTGCTTTTTTGGCATCCTCACCATGCCTGTGCCATTGCAATAGTGACACTGTGACACTTTAGTTCCCGGCTCATGACCTTTTCCGTCACATCGTGGACAGGCGTCGTCTATGTTGACCGTTATCTCCTTATTCACGCCCTTGGCAGCCTGCATGAACGTCAGCTCCATAACAAACTACGGAGAAAGAGGGTTCAGATGGTGGGAATTTAAAGAGGAACACAAATGAGGGACAGTCGTCGCTGCGTGTCTCACTTCAGGTGCCTGTTCAAACATGGAGTTGAGGTCTCCAAAGCCACGCCCCCCTGTAAACTCTCCAAAGATCTTCCTGAACAGCTCTTCTGGGTCCACAGTAGCCCCGCCTCTCCAGTACTGCTGCTGCCCCGCCCCACTCGCGCTCGGACCGGCAGAACCGTACGTGTCATACTGCTTCCTCTTCAGCTCATCACTGAGCGTCTATACACACAAAACGGCAAAAACACACCTTATTAAAAATCCTGATGAATTTCAAGAAAAAAAATTCACCTCTGAGTCCTTAATCTTAAATTCATTGAAAGTCTTTGGGATGTGCTGGAGTAGACTTTACAGAGTGCTCACCTCTTGCATTGTCAATACAAGATCTTGACCAAAAGTCGATACACGTCTTGATGGAAATAAATGTTGTGATGTTATTTCCATCAAGAGGTGCACCAGTTTTTGGCCATGATCTTCATCTGTTGAGCAAAGGTGACAGTAAAGACATATGTAATGTAATGTTACAAAAGGTTTTGAAATAAATTATATTTTTTAAACATTCTATTCATCACATAATCCTGAAAAAATGTACCAGTTTCCACAATATTACACAGCACAACTGTTATAATATAATAACAATATTAATAATAATTAATGTTTTTTTGAGCAGCAAATCAACATATTAGAATTAGATTTCTAAAGGATCCTGTGACACTGAAGAGTAATGATGCTGAAAATTTAGCTTTACCATCACAGAAATAAATTATATTTTAACATACTGTAAATTCAAATGTTATTTTAAATTTACAATATACTATATTACAATTTAAAATTTCTTAATCAAATAAATGCAGGATTGATGAGCATTAAGAGATTTCTCAAACATAACAAAATCATACCTAAAACTTCAAAACAGTAATGTAAATGTATTAAATATAAAGATAATTATTAAATTTAATTACACTACAATTCGCATAAAGCCTCTGTAAAATCTTTTACAATTTAATATTTAAATAATTTGTATTATTTAATTTTAATGAGATTTGGGTGGAGGGAATGTGCTTAATAATTGTCCTGAAAATACTGCCACTTTAGAAAAAAAATCAATGGTACTAAAAAAGGCTTAACTTTTCTTTATACAAAAAATAATTTAGTATTTTACCAATTTTGGTGTAAAATATAGTCCAAACAGGCTTACATTTCACCCAATATCAGATTAATGTAATGCAAGACATTTAGAGGGAAAATGAACATTAAATTTTCCTCACCTCATAGGCTTCTGCCAGCTTGGCAAACTTCTCTTTAGCTTCAGGGTCATCTGGGTTGGTGTCTGGATGGTATTTCTTGGCCAACTGAGAGAAAATGCAAATGTTAAACTCTCATGTAAACCATCCTTAGAAAAGTGTAATGAATGTCATATGGGTTGTCAAACCTGGTAGTAGGCTTTCTTAATCTCTTTCTGAGAGGCAGTCCGAGGAACCCCTAAAACTGCATAGAAATCATGCTGACGGCACCCAGAAGTAGTGTGGAAGAAATGAGAGCTGAAAACACTGTGGCTCTTCAACACTGAAAAACACAAACACACACCCAACACCAATATAAGACCATTATTAAAACATTTTCCACCCCTTAATTGAAAAAGTGTCAATATCGTTATCTCTTTTATTGGTTGCAAAATAGTGAGCAAGGAAATGTCAGTCAGTGGGGATTTCTCAGCGGTTCTTTCTGCAGTTTACATAATCACGCCAGTAGGTGGCGACAAGTGTATTATGAGTGAATCATTGAATTATTCACTGCCTACTTGTATGTGGTTCCGAATTCAGCACCTGAATCATTAAAGGGGCTCTATGTAGGAATGACACCCAGTGGTCGAAATAGGTACTGCAGTCCAAATTCCAAATATTGTTTGCCCCGCCCCCTCGTTCAAAGACGCGCAACAAGAGGGAGCGCAATTGACAATGAAAGCTGAGGAGATACACACTGTAAGCTGATGAGTTTGATCTGTGTTTTAATATGCTGTCGTTCATAGAGATTTTTAGATGGATGCAGAGGCTTTTTAGGTCAGGTAGAATCTGAGATTCTCTGACCCAGTATGTTTGCTTGATTCCATGGCTACAATACGCGGTGTTTTCCGCCAACTGGCAATCTGTGATGTCGAAATACTATTGGATAAACTGGCAGCACACGGTTTCGCACAGACCAAAACAAAGACAGACATTCCGACACGGAACGCACATTTCAAAGTAGAATGTCTGTCTGTAGCATTGTTTTTCTGAGAAACAAGTAGGTGAACTTGGCATGTTTCCTAAATATCTGCAAACATATTAGGGTATTTTTATGCTTTATTAAAGTAAACATCTTACATATAGCCCCTTTAAGGAACAAAACTTCTCCTTATGATTGAATCATTCACTCAACCAAAAACACTAAGGCTGCATCCAAGATCGCATACTTCCCTACTAAATAGTAGGTGAAAAACAGTATGTGACAAAAGAGCTACGTCCAAATTCACAGTACTCATAAAGGAGTAGGCAAAAAGTCCCTACTACTTGCGGCGAGATTCTGAAGTATGCATATGATGGACACTTTACTATCCCATGAGGCCACGGGAGAGGATTTGTGAATGGCAGTGAAGCGATGTAACTGAGGCTGGTAGGTCACGTGATAATGACAACATGGTTGAAGTAGTATGTCCTAATTATATTCAGACTACACACACTCATACTATATAGAACGTATTTTTTTTAGCGGTTGTGAAGTAATTACTTATTCAAAATAAGCACCTACTCAAGACAGTATGCGATTTCAGACGCAGCCTCATTTTAGCCGCTATACTGTATGCTGCTCGGACATGCGCAAACTTATGTTTATCCAGCCATGAGTTTGTTTGGAAATAATTTCTTTGGTGGCGCAAAAACAGACAAAGTGAATATTCTATTTCTACCTAAAATGTAACTCAAAGTTAAATATCAAACATTCAAGTTACCACACTTTACGTTAGTGACAGTATTGTTACCATCATACATTTTAGTAAGGACACTTATATTGGCAATTATGTCAGTCAGTTGCATCATCTCTTTTAACTTTTCCAGTACCACCGATGTAAAAAGACAAATACGTCCACAAAAGTGTGATATGTTAGAACTGATATATTTATGCAAAATAACAAGCTTGTTCCACAAGTTCATAGTGACTGCTTTGATAACATAACCAGCTCACCTGGTACCCCCTTCAATGTCACACATCCTCTGTGCCTCCAGCAGCTTAAATTACCCCCCGTCACATAACTACGCGTCCAGCATATCCTCAAAGCCCCAATATCTCCGTGTCTAGAGGACTTTAAAAGTGCAAAGGTGCTGCGAAGTCCAGGTAAACCGCCTGACAGCCAACGTGTAGTACAGCGAGCACTGGAGGCTGCCATGTTTACATCGCTCTATGGGCCGGCTGTGTACTGCGCATGCGCTTCGGGTTTGGTTTTCATTTACAATTGTTTTGCGGCTTTTCACCACTAGATGGCGTAGTATGAACAGTTTGGGGAGCTGACAACTGGTTTGATGTTTTGCTGTATGCAATAGCTTTTTTTGTATACAATTTGTTAGCAGTGATGTATACAATAGGTATATATGCCATTTCTGTAAGTTAATTCAAACACTAGCCTATATTAACCCTATAAATCCTGTATTATATTTGATATGCAATTTCCCAAGGCCTCTATATGATCAACATAATCAAAACCTCGGTGAAAAACCCATCGAACACACTCTACTACGTGCCTTCTGTCATCTGATTGGTAGTTTATGTTTTTTTTAGCAAGTAAAGAATAATTTCTTTTTTAGAATAACACTAAAAGAGGAGTCATGACACGTGTCTTTTTACTAATATTTACAGATTTTTATTATGTAAACAAGAATAACTGGTAAGATTTTACAATAAGGTTTATTAGTTAAACATTAGTTTATCAGTAAACCATCTGATATTTATTTGCAAGTAGTCTGCTATATATATATGCATGTGCAATATGTAATATATATCCTGGGAATCTAAACTACTAATTTTTTTTCTTAGCAAAGCTGGAATCAAAACCAGAATCAAGACTAGACCCCCTGAGGCCCAGACCCCAAGACCATCAAGACCTCTTTGCAGTAATGACTTCATTTGTATTTCCACATTTCTTTCCCACTGTACAGAAAGACTGCTGCCATAGCCAGGGGACATAGTCAGGAGTTAAACTAGCATTTTAACAGACCTGAGGTTTCTTGAGGAGGGAAAATGATGTTTTGAACAGCGTATACTGTACTCATAAAACCCCACAATTTCCACAAAACATAAGTGTGGTCTAACTCTGGCTCTGTTTAATACGGAGCAGTGCGGTGCTGCCGGCCTGTGGCGACTGGGGTTTGGACGGCACTAAGACCCCCTGGTGATGATGTCATAATGACTGTGGCTGATGTCATGATGAGCTTGGTTACTGGTTGGATGCAAAGGCTTGTGTGTGTGGTGAGTTTAACCGCTGCGCCTCTTATGCCACCTCCGCAGGCAGAAATACGGCCGTTTCTCTGTAAGAAAGAGCTGTTTTATTTGAAATAGGGAATGGAGTGTCTTCATTTGCTTATGTCATCTCTGGGAATCCTGAACAGGATGTATTTTATGTTTAAGTGTGTAAACACCACTGAGATAATTATTGTCTATATTAAATGAATGTATTTTTGAGTGGGCAGAGGTTCAGACCCAGGCATGGTTCATCCTTCTCTTTCAACATAAATTTTAACAATCCCCAATCACCCTCAGTAAAAACAAGCATGGCTAACATGTGTGTTGAATTAAGAAAGTCCCACTGCTCTACAGCTCTCAACTGCTTTCAATTGTTCCCTTGTGCTCTTTCACACACGTAGACACTCATTCTTTTGCTGACGGTTGCACACATGCTCGAGATAGACATGGCAATGAATTGCTAACCGCTAATGTAATAGCATACCCTTGTGAAAAAGCAGTTTGATTAATTGCATTTAATATGCAATATGCAGATAGCATAATATTAATGAAATAAAACTGCACTTAGTGCACTTTTAAAATGTGCACATTGTAATAATGTCATATTAAAAGTTTTACTTTAAAGGACATTTTACTTTAAAGTATATCAGTTACCGAGCACCACAAACAAACTGCCTTTTACCGTTCCTCCTGAACAAAACAATGTACTTATGCTGCTTTCACGCCATGTTTTAACCTTAATTACTAGATGGCAACAGGCCCGGTTCTAGGATTAAGTGACTGGGGGGGCATTTCAAAAACTTGGTGGGGCAGCATAATATGATTTATGATTCATAGGTGTATGATATCCCCAGCCCCACGACCCCCTTTTAACTACTAAACAGTTTCCTCCGTTTTTCAGTTTTGTTTTTTTTCAGATTAATAACAGCTTCGGATTTAATATTGATCACAAAAGTATGATTCTGTGATTCTTTCTGTAATTCTGTGAGACTTTTGGTCTAACATATACGAATGTCTTAAAATTACAATTAATTTGATTTCTTCATTTTCTAAAAATGACAACTTTTGGTATAATAATAGAAGATGTACACATTCAATTTCTACTGAACAATATTTTCATTTTGGGAAAATGTTATATTCATGTTATATTCATTTAAGTTCCTTAAAACAAAGCCATTGTTTTCTGTTTTTCAGAAAGAATTTTGGATTTACTCTAAATCTTTAAGAATGGTAAAATTTAAAAGTGGCAGAAGACAATACATTGATGGTACATTGAAGAAATTTAAACCATTAGAAGACCTGGTTGCATGATTCTTTCCTTTCCCCCCTATATTTTTGGTTCATTTCTATAGAGTTGTGCCTTAGTTATTTTGGCTATATAAAAATAAAAACCACAAGACATAATAATAACTGAATTTACATAAAAGATCCAGTTCAAAAGTTTATATGCTTGATTCTTAATAGTGTGTGTTGTTACCTGGATGATCAAAAGCTGCAAACATTCACTGATTCCCAAGACAACACAACACAATAAGAGAGCCAGTTGGTTGTAAACCTATGAACAGGATGACTGTAAATTCTGACTGGAAGTTCTTATTTTATTTAAAGATCAAGTTTTTTTTAGTTCTGTCCTACAAAAGCTTCATAAAACACTTTCCAGAAGACAAAATAAAAACAATTTACCCCCCAACCATCCTGTGCAAATGTTTATACCCCCTGAATTTTAATGCATTGTTTCTTTCTGGAGTATCAGTAAATGTTTTCACCATTTGTAACAGTTCGGTATGAGAAGAGTCCCAAACATGGGACTTATCATAAAGAAAATTATAAAAACAGTCGTAAATTAATGACACACAGTACTGAGAATAAATTAAGTGTATGTAAACTTTTGAACTGCTTAATTTGTGTAAAGGCAGATATTATATATTGTGGACTACATGTAAACATCTCATAACAATACATTTTTGTTGCAGTGCTAAATAAAAAAAAATGTTTTGATCTCACTTATTTATTTTTTAAATTATTGATATTTTGCAGATTATGAAAGGTGCATGTAATTTATCACATCAAATAATAGGCTACTATTCATCAAATAGCGCAATTTGCTGATAGAATATTTCAGAGCTGAACATAACTGAGCAAAACTATTTTATATTTTACTAGAATAGTTACATCTATTTTTTTTTAAAGTTTTTAATTTATTCATTTTTTGAGATTTTTCATGACTTGGAAATCACAATTTTAAAATTCCAAACTAAATTTCCAAGTGTTCCATGATCGTGTGGCAATGTATTAACGGTGTGTGCGCGTTTAAATAGAGACTAGAGCGCATTTAAGGAGCTGCATATCATCTGCTCATGTGATTGTCAATGGCCGTCTTGAGAAGTGATCAGATAAGGTGTGCAAAAGTCTTGGAAAACTGCTTAGAAAAAGGATGTAGATGAGAACATGAATGCTTTTTACAAGTTGAAATCTTGTAATTATGGCAATTCTAGCATGGTGCTGAGCGTATTTTTTACATTTTATGTGCTATCACAAAAAAACGAGTATCCTGGGGATGTTGGAGGGGCACAAGAGAAATC
>RJVU01053127.1:4138843-4235060 GCA_003731715.1 Anabarilius grahami
CTGTGACCCCCTGCTTGCACAGGGAGCGTGCCTTGCAACCATGGAGACATTTGTGAGAGGCGCTGCGTAATATCATTGCGCCTGCTGCACCCATATACGGCAGCAAAGTTCCTTGATTATTACGCCGATATGAGAATATAGTTCCTAGCCATATCGGCCTAGAAAATCGCAACTTTTCATTTTCCGTCGGTCTTAGTACACGATGTATAGGAAAAATATAAAAACTCTTTGGTCATTTTCGAGTGAGATGCTAACGGTCTAATCAGATTCAATGAACTATGCTAAGCTATGCTAAAAGTGGTACCGCCAGACCCGGAGATCGGCTGAATGGATTCGAAAACGGTAAAACTCAACTGTTTAACTCTAGGCGAGTTGGAAAATGAGTCTATTTTCAAAAAAAGTGGAGTGTTCCTTTAAAGTTAATACATTTTTAGTCTACTAAATTGTAACTTCATCATTAGAATGTGTAATTACAAATACATTTAAATAAATTACATACAACTTAAAAAAAACAATTGACATTAAAAGTATATTTTCGTATAATGCTTGTCACTACATTAGGCAGTACACTTTAACCATATTTCAAAGACAACAGAAGTATGCAATTACATATAACGATGTACTAAGTGGATCACAAAGCATGCTAAAGTTGGGCTAATTGCATTTAAAGGCACAATATGTAATATTTCGCCACTAGAGGTCACCTATTCAAAACAAAGGCGTAGCTTGATGACGCCTTGATTTCGCGTAAACATGGGAGATGTTGTCTTCACCTCACAGCCGGTGTAAAAGAATCCAACATGACAAAATAGTATTTTTTTCTGAGGCATTGTAAAAACATGGTACTTCTGGAAAATCAAGAAAATGAGATTCAAACAATAAAACTAACAGTGTTGAGCTATATAACAATGATTAGTTTTCTGTCGATGAATGTATCCAAACAGTTGTTCCCTTGTCTAATAAAACATAATATATTAAAGCGTCTCTGGTGTTTCCATGGTTTCCACAAAATAAAACCGGAAATCGAGGGTAACGCAGGAATGATGCCATTGATAGGCGACGCACGGACACAATCCATGTCCTGGTAAAAAAAAATTATATATATAATTGTGCCTTTAATATAAATTTAAACTATAATACATTTTATTAAATTGCAATTATAATGCAAATAAGTGTCCACAAATATACATTCAGTTAAGACTCTTGTATATTATTTTAAAGTACTGTATATTATATATTATTTCCATATTTAAGTACTGTCTTAAAAAGTATACTTCTTTTTCACAAGGGTAAACTAGTTTCTAGGGATTTGCAATGGCGTTTTGAATACTCATCTAATGTTATTTGGTGCGGGCCCCTCCTGCAATGAGATTCTTTCTTCCGTTTCATCATCCACTTAGTATGAGTGTTTAGAAAAGTAATAGCAAGTATTCTCCACAACAAGCTGCATAATTTAAGATATCAATCATGTCTGTAGCACAAATAGTGTGGGATGTGCTATGCGCCAAAGTTGGTGATGTAGTTATGAGTTTGTTCAGTTCTCTAACCTATGTATAACGACTAGTAATAGTGATGATTGCTCAGTGTTGTACAAATATGCAATGTGCCCAACCTTGACTAAAAATGTCCTTCAGCTGAAATATATGATTTATTTGTGGAGCAGGACAGATTGACAGTTGGCTCTGATCAGAAGCTGGTGTGGTAAAGCTGTCACAAAGGAACTTTATTGCGGTAATTGTGTTTTTTTCCAGTTAGCTTGCTGGGTGAGAGCGGGTATGTGAGAACTGAGTGGAGGCTATGACCTTTCATTAAAAAGAGCCCCAAAAACTCATTAAAGACCAGGGCAAGACATTCTTTCACATGATTATATGCTTGTTCCTTAAACATTTCGCTTTATTAAATGTGTTTAAAGCAGGATCAGTGTTTGCTGTGTGTGAATGAATGCATTTCGGATATTCAATTGGATCCACAGTGTATATATGGGGGAGGTTGTTATGCTTGACCCATGGTAGTTAGGAAGCATCTGGTGCTGCCATAGTGCCATTATTCTGGCTAAAAACCGCCCACTTCAACAGGAAGAGACCTTTGAACTGACATTTAAGTGACCAACCACAGTTTGTTTGGTTTGGATGTGCTATGTTTGTCTGAACTAGTTGATACCAAAAAAAAAAAAAAAAAAAAAACCTAATTCAAAAAGTGTTAAAACCAAAGAGTCAGATCGTAACTGCTGATTTTTAGCCAACTCTTGACATTTTTGTGTGGAATATGTATTAAACGGTGAGTGAATGGTGCCATACATGGCCTGAGAAGAAAAGAATCAGAAAGATAGAAAGGGAAAAAGAGGGAAGCAGTGCGGTCATGGAGAAATGAAGGGAGATGCGATCCCAGAGAAGTCACAAATGATAGACAACACAGCAGGCTAACCGTAATCACAGAGTACGACACCAGCCTCTCAACGTCCATAAAATGGGATTTTCACAGGCCAAATAACTACAATCTTGTGGCATTTGTGTGTGTGTGAGTGAATCTGTTTCCCATTACTCCCATTTCCCTTCATTCCTAGTTCCAATACTCGTATTGGCTCTGATCACTGCCACATGCGGGTCAAGGTGCAGAGTGAGGAGGGCTCAAAGTTCGGAGGTCACAGGGATGTTGCTCGTTTTCAAGAATTAACCGTAATTCAGCGTTAGATTATAGAGCAGTTACGTAGATTATGTCCTTTCCAACCAAGGCCACACATCACCCCTGCATTAAACAGAGGGATAGAGTTACTGAGCATGTATTTATGTGCTGCCTGATCTAGGGTCACTCTTTTGGAGTTTATAATAACTTGATTTGTGTTAGCGTGTTCAGTATGACAGGGTTAAAGTCTTTACAATGAGTAGAATAACATGAAGAAAGTATTATGAGACTGAGAGGAGAGCAAGTGTTTCCTAATCCTGGAGCACCCCCAACACTTCATGTCTCTTTTTTTGGCACAGCCAATTTCGCTCATGAACATGTGTTGAATCAGGTGTGCTAGGGAAGGTAGGCATCCAAAATGTGCAGAGTTGGGGTTTCTCCATGCAGGGCCAAGATTGGAGAACATGTCTCTAAATAAAAAAACTATGGTTCAATCATCAATAGTGTTTCCTTGCCTCAGCTATCCACCTTACCATCTTAATGACCTTGACATTGCCAAGTAGGACATATTACTAGATCAACATCCTTGGAACAACATTCCTAAAACCAAGGGTGTTCATTCCTGCTCTTGGAGATTTACCATCCTGCTGAGTGTATGTTTGTAAATGAACCCCAAAGCCTTGATCATCTGGAAAGAGCAAGACTGAGAACCTCAAGTACGAAACAATCAAATTTTAGATATATGAAAAGAGGTAGGGTTATGGTGAAGGCAAATTAGCAAAATTTTCTAGGTGAAAAAGGTTTGTTGTCTTTTGTCACTTTTGTTCTGACCAACTGAGAAAAAAAGCATTACAATAAATTGCGCTACCAATGGAGATTTAAATCTAATGATCGCTTAGCTCGGATCACGTCAAACCGTGCAAATTATTATTATTGTTATACTTTGTTTTCAAATTGTTAATGTTAATAACATCAGCATTGCGTGACTATGTGTGTTTAGTGTGTATTAGCATCCAAAGTCTTTTGCTTTTGACTACGGGTGAATTTTGTCACTTATGATTGTCATTTAGACCTTTCTGGATTAAATCCGCCATCAAAATGACAAGTTTAATTATTGCAGCTGCAGTGAAAAAAGGTTATAAATGATCCGTCACCTGCAGCGTCCGGGAATCCTTCTTTATATACACAGACGTGACATCATGACGCAAAGGCAATCTCGTATTTCCCACGGAAACCTACCAGTACCACTCAAAAAAAAAAATATATATATATTATTACAAGCTTGCTGTTGTGAAGCGAGCTGAGGTGAGGAAATAGTTTTGAACACTGGCTGGTTATGTACTTGCTCAAAAATTGATTTTGGATCACTTTTAACCAAACAAAATTACAGACTGCAGCTTTACATGACTGGATTTTGGCCTGAAAATTCAAAGTACAATAATAAATGTACTCAATGTTTATGATTGGGTTAGAGATAGTGCTACAGGAATGTTGTTTCTGGACCAACAATAGTTATTAATCCAGGAACTAGGCAAGATCGTTGTGGCCTTCCCATTCTTTGGTACACTATGTAAATTTGTTCTTTATTGGTAAAGTTCCTTCTGAGAAAGTTAGTTTCAATTAGTTTGAATTTTGACTATAGGAATGCTTGTATTGACTAGTTAATGCTGATCTGATGCTGGTTTAGCTTGTTGATTAGCATAACCATGCTGTACACCAGTTAATAAAGCTGGTTGACCACTGAAGACTTGGTAGTTGAGTAACTTG
The DNA here is from genome assembly GCA_003731715.1 of Anabarilius grahami. Lineage (NCBI taxonomy): Eukaryota > Metazoa > Chordata > Actinopteri > Cypriniformes > Xenocyprididae > Anabarilius > Anabarilius grahami. The sequence goes on from RJVU01053127.1 coordinate 4,143,233, forward strand.
ATGGGGACACTAGTAAACCAGCATCCAAAATACAATGTATGCTAGTGAACAGCCATGCTAGTGTTTAGAGCAAGATTAAATGAGAATTATATTTATTATTGGTGTTTTATTTAGGCATCGAGTACTGATGTAAATCATATATCCATCATCTAATAGGTCTCAGGTTTTGTTTTGATGTACTGCAACTGAATTGTAAGTCCTGCGAGAAGGAAAAAGGAGGAAAAATAGATCCTCCGGGGTGGAGTGTTTTGGACCTAGTTCATTATCAATACACAGCCCAGATTTTTTCCCCATGAGTTTGGAAACAAACCTACAGCAGATGGACAGAGTTTATAAACTGTCAGAATTGGGGACAGATTCAGACCTGCATCAAGTGAGTGTTTTGGTCAAGTCCCAGATGGTGCCTTGATTATAGCTGTTTCAATCAGAGGAACATTGTTTTGCCACATGCACAGCGATTACAGAGGTTGACCGAAAATTGGAGAAGGAAACTATTGCTTCTTGTAAAGACTCAACTTGTTTTGCAAAGGAAAAAAGGCTGTTGGTAGACACCAGCAGGAGGCAAACATGAAATAAAAAATAATAATTCTAGCAACCTATGGTCGAACTGTAACAGCAGCTTTCGTAAAGTTTCTCATTACCCATTTTGACTCATTACTCTCTTGTTTGTGTAAAGATACTGTCATCTACAGTTCCGGAATGGCAAGATTGTAAACTTATAATCGAGGAGTATAAATAAAACACAATAAACTGGTCACAGTATTTTAGTCTTATCCTTTGTGACTCCATTTAGGGAGAGTTATCCGCCGTGTGTTCTTGTTATAGGTCAGGCAAGGGCCTTTTTTACTACAATGGGCATTTGACAAACAGTTCCTTTCATTCTCTTTAAACATATAATTTGACGAAAATGCCACAAGACAGAATCAAAGCCAGGCCCATAATTAGTGTTAAAGTGTAAAAGTAGTTTTGCCTCGTCTTGACTGGTTAGTTTCTGGTGTGAGGTGACAGATCCCTAAATCACTGAAAGCTCGTGTGAACCCTGTCTCTTTCTCATCTCTCATGGCTGCCCTCTCGTCTAGAGCCTCTGAAACATAAACAGTATATTTGGGGACGGTGTGTGGGGTTTGTCAGATTTATGGGCATCAAACTTTGAGTAGAGGAGGGAAAACTCACAGCTCACAAAACTCTGGACCATCTTAAGGAAATTTAGGAGGAACTTCAGAAACAAAGTTGGTACTTTAATTAAACACAACTGAGAATACCATCAAGTAACTTTTGAGCAATAAAATTGTCCTCTGAGCTGAGTTGAGGAGTGAGGAGATCAATGATGGTGGCACCTTCAATGCAAGATTTTGTAGTAGTTTTTTGTTTCTGGGGAAGCAACAAAAGACGTTTCAGTGATGTTCTTCTCAGCCGGGCTGGCCTTGACCTCCGACCCCATAATGCAGGGGAACCCGTGCAGTGTTGCGTTCCCAATGCAGCTTCTTGGTGGCTGGGTAATTTCAGAGGTTATGCTCCCTGTGGGAACAAGGCTCCCGGGTTCCTCTTTAGGCCAGAGATGACTTGTAAAACATGGCCACAGGAGAGAGATAGGCCACTTTGACCTGACATTAAACTGTAGATTCTCAGACCAAGACTAATAACTTATAACTTAGTGCTTCCTAACTACTCTCTAGTTCAAATCTATCTGGTTCTGTGCCTGATTTCAGGAACATTGTGTATATAATTCATCTATACATAGATCTGAGATCAAATTTACAGATCTATTAGCTATTTTAAGGCATCATCCTTACTGAAACAGCCCATCATAAGTGAAAAATATTAAAGATATGAAAGATTTTAAAACTCGATAAAGTCAGCGACTCTATATCTGTGCAGCATACAGATCCTCAGGTGAGCCTGGCTTGATTTCTACCAAGTATAATCAAAGTCCCTTTCAAGGAAAGTCTGTTCATTTGGCTGCCATATTTGCAACGCCTCAGGGCAGCTATATCGGGCATCCAAGACCAAGTCCTATCTACTTGAATGGGGGAATCCTAAAAACTCAAAAACTGCTTGCTGAACTCACAATTAAATAACATATTTCAAATCAGCAACAAAATCTGACATGAACTGACCATAAAGGTTGTTTCTTATGCCCAAATAGCGTAAAAAAATTATATCGGCAGCTGCAGTTACACAATAACTTTACCAATAAGCGATTTGCTCTGTTATTTAGAAGGCAGGACTTATTCCACCATATTGCGTGATTGCGAGATTGAAGCCTTAAACACTATGCAGGCAGTTCGCTGGAACGTTGTTGCTATTTCAGTCTATAAATGCACATAAATGCATCTCTTTGTGTGTGTGTGTGTGTCTGTGTGTGTGTGTGTGTGTGTGTGTTCTGCATCTAAGTAAACAACCAGCTGAGAGGCCTAACAGACCTTTAATGCAGCTGTCAAAATTCACAACTCCCACAATGCAAACATCACGGACCAAACCTCTCACACTTGCTGACCATTATTCCCCTGAGCTGTTCTTTTGAAATCCATCTCAGAAAAAAGCGGAAATCCAGCAGTTTGGTGGTAATTGCTACGATTGATGATGATTCCTTTTTTACGACAACATAATTTAAACAGCATTCCTTTTTAGAGTTACTGTTAATTATTGGTGTTCTTCAGCCAAGCCGTATAAAACTGTCCTGTTCAGTTCGGTCAAATAACCCTCATAAATCTTTTTTTTTTTTTTTTTTTTGTAAGCCTTGGAAAGTACATTTTGGACCTTTGTCCCAATAAAACATATCGTATCTGCACTTTTACTTATGGCCCATTACTCCACCTTGGCTCTGATCAGCTATACTGGGGTAAATGGCCTCATCTACACAGATGGAAACACTGAGCTCAGAGTACTGCAATTTAGCTATGAGAAAAAAATGAGACTAGACTGTGTGTGTGTGTGTTTGTCTATTTATGTGTGTCCTTATGAAAAATAAGCGATCAAGTTGCAGTGCACTGTGTGTGTGTGTGTGTGTGCGAGAACGATCCTATGCAGATCTTGGTGAACCTTCCTAGATTTTAGTGTAAGATTGGCATGTAAGGCAGAGCAAGATGCAAATTGGTATTTCAGTCTTAATCACTAAGGTGATAAAAATGAGGGTAAAGGGAATTTTATTTATATTAAGAGATGAGAATTGTGGCATTTCATTTGTGTTCAGCATTCATTTTATGGTTCCTGTTTTTAGCTGATTTCTCAATCTTTTAATGCAGGGATTTCCCAAACATTTTGTCAGCTAAACCCCTTTTACTTGCAGTAGCCCTTGGGATTTTAAGTTAAAGGCACAATATGCAATTTTTGCCGCTAGAGGTCACTTTTTCAAAGCAAAGGCGTAGCTTGATTATTAGTCATGGAACAAGATTAGTAAACTACTCTGCTTTATGAGGCTGAAAACTATATCATCTAATCATCATTGTTTCTGGTTTTCTTTGCAACAAATTATGTGTTTTGGTAAACACTGTTACAAAGACCACAAACTCACACAAAAAGCCAAGAGTCAAACTGCCCAACTAAAGGAAACACTGATCACCAAAATGGTGACCAAACATTTTCAATAAAACATCAACATCTAAACCTCTGTTAATTCTCAAAAAGAACTTCTGCTGAGATCTTGAGAGATTTATTGTCTTCTTTTATTTTCAGCTGATTTCAGGCTGTGTGGCTTTAAGTCAGTTGTAGTTGTGTTTCATTTTCTGAGAGTGTAAGCATGATGTTGAAACAAAATCACATTGTAACATTGATTCAATGCCATTACCATTGATTTTTTTGTTGAAATTTCAACATTTTTTCAACATTAATTGCGGGTGCAAAAGTGATATTGACTCAATGCGGTTAACGTTGACACATTAACATTGATTTAACAATATTTCGATCATTGCTTGCTATCTGGTGATGTGCGTAATTTGCATAGAAAGTAGGTGGTTAGTGTATAAGATAAGTTTCTGCACAGCGATACAACTGTTTCATGAATTCACAGATTCTTTCTGTTATTTCACTTTGTGTTTCACATCTTTGCCTCATATTGTTAATGAGCTGGAACTTTACATTACATTTACAGCTGGTCAGTTTCACAACAGTGAAAGGTGTGAGATCATAGAAGAAGACAGTGTTGAAGAAAAAGAGGACAAAGGGAGCGAGAAAATGCCTGGAATCACAGGGGTTCATTGTTCAGTTCTGTTGAAACAGCTGTGCTGTTAGATTTGAAGAATTTAGTTTGTACGGTGACCTACGATTGTTAGTCATCTTATTGGAATAATGAGTGAGGAAAGGTTTATACATACAGACTGCATACACACGTTCACACACACATGCATGTACACACTCAAAGCAGAATCCAGCAATACGCAGTTCGACTGGAACGCTGAGGTGAACGTGTTCTGTTGTTTTGGGAGACATTCCAGGTACTTCTTCTGGCTTATTTTGGACTTTGAAATGAAGTGTGCTAGGATGGACTGCCAACATGTCGATTGGTAAAGAAAAAGCAGAGAGAGACAAGCACATAAAGACATGTAGCTGCTTTGGAGGAAAGGTGAAAGAGTGCAACCTCTTTGAGCTGATGAACGTTTTAATGTGAGACATAAATGGCGCCATGTAGTATCTGGCATTTAGATTCAGCTCAGATTAATCTACATTTAATCAAATCTATCACAATAATTCAGAAACATAGTATAAAGTGGTACATGACACTTTCCATGAAATAAAACATCTTAAAGGTGTCCTTGACTATGATTTCACTTTAGTTAGTGTGTAATATTGCTGTTTGAGCATAAAAAAACATCTGCAAAGTTACGATGCTCAAAGTTCAATGCAAAGGGAGATATTTTCTTTTGCAGAAATCGCTTTTAAGGACTACAACGAGCTTCTTCCCGGGTAAGTGACATCACAAACCCCAAAATTTACATAAACCCTGCCCCTAGAACACGCAACAAAGGGAGTGAGGCCATGTTGGGCTGCTTTAGAGAAGAGGAACAGTTGTTGTAGAGTGTTGTTGCCATGTCGTCATTTTACGCCGGACTGCTTCACAAACGAGGGTCAATTCAACACTGGATTTGCACAAAAGATTAACATGACGGCACATGCTAGTCGATGAGTTGAATCAACTCCACAGCAACTACAAAAATGTATCCACTAACCATTGAGAAATGTCCAGTTGCATTCTAAAAGTTCTTACTTCTTTCCGAGTCTCTTCTTCTGGAGGTTTAAACAATGACAATCGTCATTCTGGCTGCGTGAGATTCTCCAGCTTTGTTGTTGTTGAGCAACCGAAGCACAAGCTGTTAAAGCTCTACCCTCTTTTGGAAAGCGGGCTGGGAGCAGCAGGTTATTTGCATTTAAGGGGACACACACAAAAATGGCGTGTTTTTGCTCACACCCAAATAGGGGCAAATTTGGCAAGCTATAATAAATTATCTGTGGGGTAATTTGAGCTGAAAATTCACAGACACATTCTGGGGACACCAGAGACTTATATTACATCTTGTGAAACGGAGCACAATAGGTCCCCTTTAATTTTACAATAAAAGCTCACTTCAGAAATTTTTAGATGTAAGGAAGGCTGAGGCCATATTTTATTCCAGTGGATACTTTTTAGGCTTACCTATTGGCTGCAAAAATAAACATTAAAAACTGTATTTGCGTGAATTTAGTATGTTTTTTTTTCTTTTGTCAAAAGCCTGGTTATTAAACTTCACCTTGCATTAAAGACAGCTACCTATACACAATATGTGACCATTTTTTCATTAAAGACGTAGTAAACATTCTGTTGACATTATTGTTAAAGCTTTTTCTTACACATACTTGTGTATTTTGTTGAGTTAGGTGTGAAATTTTGGCAATAATTACTTTTATACAAGTAATTGCACCCTTTGAGGAAAATATATCACTCAGTCTGTGACATTAAATATTGGGCAAGACACTTTCCCTAAAAACGTCTGTTTCCACCCCTCATTTTTATGCTTGAGTTTCTGTCTTTCAGAGCCAGAAACATAATGTGCATAATTCAGTTTATTGTCCTTGTCGTCATATATATACATATATTTATTTATTTATTTTTATTATTATTATTAGTATTTTTTTTTTTTTGTGTGTGAATCTGTGCAAACCAAGGTTAGCTTTTCCCAGGGTTCTTCTGAGGACTCTTCTGTCGAGTTAAATGCAGCATCACAGACCTGTCAGCAAATTTACAGAAGACTTTGTTTGTGAACACACAGTTGTTCTTCCTCTTCCCAAAGCTGTAAAAAGACAGTATGGGACTGGCCTAAGATATTCACATATGTCATCACTGCTTTTATAGAGCTTTTGTTCAAACATTTCTTTATTTGCTGTCACTTTATACCTTTGTACATTCTGAGTTTTATTGGCTTGCAAAAAACTGATAAGTTTTTTGCCAGTGTAATTGAGAATGTGTTTGCTGACTATAATGTGTTGAGAGTTAAACATCATTATCTCGTTGGTGTGTCTGTGCTTATGTTTAACAGATTTACTGTATGTTTGTTTTAAAGAAAACATATTGTGTGCAAAAAACGCACTTCCTTTAAAACTCCACTGTGAAACATCAGTAAAAGACTATCCAATAGTATTTTACAATTTGATAGCACTACATTTGATAGTTGTTGTTGCTTTCAAATTGTTTATTGCAGATTGTTCATGCAAAAATAAATAGGGCCTATTTGAAGTGATATGATGCCCATATGTGAACATGCATTGTGAAATTTATTGGTTGCATTCTCAGTGCCGCCACTAGAAGTGATATAGCATGCATAAGTACAAACTGACTTCTTCTATGGCCAGTTTTCTATTTCAGGTTAACTATTTTTAAAGGAATCGGTTGATATGGTACCAACAGCTTTTGATAATTTGTATAGGATTGATTCATATGACTCAATGATTTGGTTAAGAGCTCACTGGAGGGAATAATAACGTAATGTTGGTGTGTTTCTCACTCAGCAGTGACATACAACTTTGGAATACTTGGAATACAATGTATGGACCACTTTTATGATACTTCTGTGTACTTTTTGAAGCTTAAAAAGCACCAGTTCATTGAAGTTGCTTGGAAAAGAGCCTCCAGTAAAATATTCAAAATGTCTGCTTTTGTGTTCTTTGGACTCACTTTTTATCTAAGAAAGTGATACAGGTTTTGGAATTTTCAGAATTTTCATTTTGAGTGAACAGTACCTTTAAGAACATAAAGAGAATAAAGACTTCCAATTGGAATTTTAGGAGAACCAAAGCGAGTGATTTCACAACACATCTTTACTCAGAGCACACCCAAATGATGGACGATGCTGCACAGAAGAGCTGACGGCGAGTGAGGTTGCTTCATTACATTATAGCAAAATCCCAGTCTGGCATGTCTGTAATCACACGCACATGAAGCATTAACAATCTCCTGGATATATTTGTATGTGTTTACAGGGAGAGTTGGCTCACATACACCTTGTCAACACTGCATTCTCCTGGTGTAACGAGACCAATCAAGACTGCTGCCATTATAATCAATCTACAACGCAAGCACATGATCTAGTTTTGTCACGGTGTGTTGCGCCACTCGCTCGCAGTGTAAGGTGACCAGAAGAAAAACAGCTCACAGCTATTCTAGGAGAGAGCATGACCCAATCATTTCATTTAGCATAGCATAACAGACGTCACTACCTTAACCTTTCTAAAAACCTCAGTGTTCCCGATATGATCCGCTCTGTTTCTTCTCATCCTTATCATATCTTTCATCACCAGCGTGTTTATGTGAATTAAGCAAGTGATATAGACAGGAAATAAAAGGTTTATGGTGTATGTGAGAGTGTGTATGAGCGCAGTGCCAGCTGCTGAAAATCTACACTGGTGAGAACACAGGGCTGATGGATCGCTGGGCAGCAGAAACCCTCCCATCTCCTCTTTTTGCCAGTTATATCTCTATTTCAAGACTCCCATCTCCCACAGATCTCCTCCAATATACCATTTAGGACTCCAATAGTAACAAACTGTGACCTGCTCCTCAACTCCTCTTGGTGTAGCATCAGTCATATTTCATTCGGAGAGCATGATTTTCCATGTCTTTGTTTATTGTTGTTTGGAAGTTGGACCCTGAAGCGATAGCAGGAGTCCAGAAGTTCATTCCAATCCAGAAATCTCAAGGATCACCTCCTCAATGAGCAAGTTACTGTAATGTTAAGTAAAGGATGGAATACAGTATATGACTTTTAACTCTAGGTATCATACGTGCACCATTCAGCCTTGTAAATGGTTGCAGAGAAAAACTAGTCATCATTCACTAAATGGCAGAAAAACATGTCGCGTTGATAAGAGAAGTATGACAAATGAAAACAATATGTGCTCTAAAATTGGCTCAAAATATGAAATCATCGTTCGAAGCTAAAAAAATTTGAGTCTGTGTCCTTTATACACTATGTGATTTTCTGTAAGTCCGTCAACTCCAACTTCCCTAAATCTGCCAACTGGTTTTGACTTTCAGCAACTACACTTTAAAAAATGCTGGGTTGCTTCAACCCATGTTTGGGTCAAATATGGACAAACCCAACCATTGGTTGGTTAATTTTTTTTAAAACCAATGGTTGGGTTTGTCCATATTTGACCCAAACATGGGTTGAAACAACACAGCATTTTTTAGAGTGAAGTATCGAGACTGCAAATCTGCAAAAATCTGGGCAAAAGTCATGTAGTGTATTCTAGACTTGGTGTCGTTTTATAGTTGATATAGCGATAGAAGGTACTGAGCTCTATACCACTGAAGTCAATCCACTTGTCGGCCATCTTGGAATCATCCCAGCTTCCATTTCTACCTTGCTAATAAGACCACCATGACATGTTTTGGGATGCTGGTGTTCCGACATGGCTTTGAACTAGCTTAACCATCAAGACTTCCATGGTCAACCAGTATTCAGAAAGTGCAAGATGGGGTGTGTTTCCTGTACAACAATGTAACTCATAGTATGATGCACAAATGAAGAAGCTAACTAGTCATGACTCTTTCCTGAAAGTGTAGTAACTTTGTTGCACATCTGTTGTTCGAACTACATTGGTTCAACAAAAGTACTGTTGTGAATGACGCCACACAGGTGGTGAAGTAGTCTCACATAGCCAGACCTTCAGACTGACGGCAGAAGGTCTGGACTCCATAGCAGCTTTCATTGGCCAAGGACTACCCAGAGGCCAGCTGACTGACATGTAAAGCAACCAATCACAGATTTTTTTGTTCCGTGTCATGTTTAGGGGCATGAAAATGTAACATTGACGTCCCTACAATAACAGATCTATGCCGCAAACTTTACATACTTCACATACTTTTGAAAATCCAGCGTTTTATTCATCCTATAAGCACTCATTGTCACAGCTGTAAACATGACAGAGTTCTTCTTCCATGAGGGGGTTTGGCTTGGCATCGCGGCATCTTTGTTTTCAGGCGAACCGTTAAAGAACGCGACACATACGTCTCCTGGACATCTTGTAGAATTCAACCAATCAGATGATGACTTCAAAAATCTGAAAAAACTGAAGCGTTTCCAGTTAAGTGTGCCATATGTATCAGACATTCAGCCAGTGGTCCTTGGGCTTGACGTCTGAGGCTGAGACTAGTGGTGAAGTAATAATTTATGCTGATTAATCAGTTCGAGTTTAAATGAATGTCAGATTATTATAGCTTATTGACATAACAGAAAGCCAGTTATTTTTAATTTTCTATCACTATGTAACAGTCAGTAAGCAGCTTTCTCCACAGTGTAATTTCTTTGTGATGTTGCTGTAAATAACACATCTGAGGACTACTTAGCTACTTTTGTTCTCTGTTTTTGTTTTGTTTTGTTTTGCTTTATTTGCTTTATTTGCAGATGTTTGATTACATTGAGGGTTCCCACTTACGTCAAACTCCGGGGTTCCAGAGTAAATGTATGCTTTTCAAAAATGGCGCTTTCATTCTTTTGGCATACTTGATGATGTAGAATGAAATTTGTATATTTTTGGAATGAGAGATATAGACTACTGCCTGTTAGCTTGCTTATTTTACTCAAGAGCATGATCTATGCAAGTCAACATGTCATACTAACAAGAAACTATGCTTCTAACCGCAGGTCAAGAGCTGTAGTTTCAGCCACACAACATTGCGATGTTGTTTGTGAATGTTCGTTGAAACTATGGGACCATATGTGGCTAACGATGCCTTTAAGAAGTATACCCCTGGGCAACTAGTTTTAATTTTATGAATTTCTAGGCTGGTTAGTGCTGGACCACCTGGTGGACCCAAAAATGCTTGTTGGCGAAGGAATTCTTGCTGGTTAAGCAAGTTAAGATTCCTGTTAGGGACATCAGTACTTCCATGCCAAGGACCAGAATCCAAAACACTACAGTACAAATAAATGTTGTACACATGAACTCTCAAGCACTAACTTGGAAGTCAGGACTGTGTAAATGAAGGAGAATGAAACTGTTTGGAAGGTCGGACTTGTCCAATATCAACTCATTCCATCCTCGTTCTCTCCTTCCCTTATTGGAGTTACTCGTCCCATTTGGTTGGGCCGTGGGAAGATCCCCCAACCCCTATCCTGCCCCCACCCCAAAACAGAACAAACTCAAAACAAACAGAGAAAGTCTCTGGATGAAAGCTTCTCGATGGGGCTATATTTAACAGCACATGGTCAAGGGAGACATCAACCCTACTTCCTCTCTCTCTTTCCCTCCATCTCTCACTTCTTTCTTCTCCCCTATTCCCTTACCAGGGAATCCAGCACACTATTACACTTAAACTACACAAACTAGAATTAGAAAAGAAAAGGTAAACTAGATCTAGAAAAGGTATAATACACCCAAAAGTTAAATTCTGTCATCTACTTATCTTGTTGATCTCCAAAAAGGACAGAAAGGATACCATTAAAATACTTAACAGGTAACAATCAAATACAGGTACCTTGTATATTTGCTTTTTAACTATTGACACAAACCTTGCTATTTATCAATTACCACTTTGAACCAAAAGTACCTGAGTGGTTTGAGACAGCGCCACCTGTTGGTCATGAAATCTGAAATATGACTCTTCCCACACTTCTGAGTATTTTGGTAATAATACCTATGCTACGTTCCAATTTGCCTACTTATACTTATACTATACTTATTTTTGCATAATGATGCATTTAAAAGTTAATGGCCAAATAGATCTTTATAAAAGTTCACATTGTTGTTGCAGATGAAAAATAACATGGATAACATTAAATAAGTATTTTTATCAGGTTAAATGTTGATTATTAGTCACTCAAGCCCCTTTATCTAAACCTCTCACCGTCAGTCGCACATATCTGCCATGTTTGTAGATTTTTGACACTTTTTTTCGTGTTTGTAGAGAATTGTGTGATTAAGTAATTTTTTTTTCAGGAATAATGATATTCCACATAATATTTCTCAACAAAAAAGGGTAAATAATTACTAGGTAAATACTATATAATTTTACAGTCAGTGTGTTAAAACAAGAATAAATGATAGAGCTACAGAAAAGACAAGAACAGTGGCCAGGGGACGAAAGATGAAACTGAGATCTGTTTTCAATTATAAGTAGAGAGAGACAGGAAATTGAAGAATGAAACGGATGAATCAACTACAAATTCTTCTGTATGTTCTCCATATCTTACATTTTTATCCCTCCGTGGAAGAAGTTGGAGGGATGCAGAGGAGGAAAAGATGATGTGTGCCGAAGAGAAAAGGGGAGAAAAAAGACAAAGTGGGTGGGTGGAATGTAGGCAGGCAGATATTCAAAAGTCCCTCATGCTTTATGGAAGAGGAATGAATCCCTTATGAAGGAAAGGAGGGGTAGAATAAGACAGATAGAGGGAGAAGAGAAGGAACGGGTGGAGTGGACAAAGGAAAGTACCTGGCAGGGCCATGTGGAGGTTGTCTACCCAGATCCATGTGGATTTAAATCATACTGTCGAGGTTTATGTTGTACAGTGTGTTGAACTGGTAGATTGCCAGAAGAAAGCGGGAGTGTGTGGGTGAGTAAGGGCCCAGATTGAGGGAAAATGTGTGTGTGGTTGCGATGGAAGAAAGGGAAATTCAGAAGTGCTTACAGGGCCCAATGTGCATTACACCACAGAAAACCATATGCCTCTCTGTAACCTTCCATACAACCCACTTATCACCCACACAAACATTTGCTACAAACCATCCCAAATCACTTTTATGGAACAGTTCACCCAAAAATGAAAGTTCATGTCATCATTGTGTCATTTCAAAACATGTATGCTGTTTAAAATTACCCATGTCTTTATCAGGCATAATTCTTCATCCTCTCTGATAGGCCATTAACATCCGTCGCTCATCTGTGAAAATATTGACACTGTGTTCTGGCTTTTTCAAAGCAGGCTGTTTTTGTGTTTTCTTGGATTCTGAGTTGTGGACTATAGCTACACACTTGCGTATAACACACAAAAACACAGTGACTCATACATATATGCATACAAACCACAAGAAAAAGCAATGTCACTGAAAAACCTTTAACATTAAAACATGGGGGATTTCTCCTCATGCACAGATGGAAATTGAAGGGTGGAATTTGCAATATTTAACTCAAGTCTCTAACAAGTCAAAGACTTTTGTAGCCTATAACAACATGCATTTAGTACCATATTATGTATTCAAAAGTTTAGGGATAATTTTTGTTAAAGATTTTGAAAGAAGTCTCTTTATGTTCACCAAGGCTGCATTTATTTGATCGAAAAATACACTAAAAACAGTGATATTGTGAAATATGATTACAATTTAAAAGAACTGTTTTCTATTTTGATATACTTAAAAATTAATGTCATGATCATGGTTAACTTCATTGGCTCTTGCGGAAGCTCAAACGTGCTGCTTAGCACACGAGAATGAACCTCATTGGTTCTTGCGGAAGCTCAAACGTGCTGCGTAACACACGAGAATGAACCTCATTGGTTTATGCGGAAGCTCAAACGTGCTGCGTAACACACGAGAATGAACCTCAGTGGTTCTTGCGGAAGCTCAAACGTGCTGCGTAACACACGAGAATGAACCTCATTGGTTCTTGCGGAAGCTCAAACGTGCTGCGTAACACACGAGAATGAACCTCATTGGTTCTTGAGGAAGCTCAAACGTGCTGCGTAACACACGAGACTGAACCTCACTGGTTTATGCAGAAGCTCAAACGTGCTGCGTAACACACAAGAATGAACCTCATTGGTTTATGCAGAAGCTCAAACGTGCTGCGTAACACACGAGAATGAACCTCATTGGTTCTTGAGGAAGCTCAAACGTGCTGCGTAACACGCGAGAATGAACCTCATTGGTTCTCGCACATCAAGCAAGAACTCTTGATCTTACTTGATCTTGATCAAGTACTCTTGATCTTTCGTTTACTATTTCAGTTTACTATTACATTTTACTATTTCAGTGTGTGTTGATGAGTGTTCAATGGAGGGACAGAAATCTCTCAGATTTCATTAAAATATCATTTGTGTTTAGAAGTTGAAAAAAACTCATGGGTTTGGTCAACATGAGGGGGAGTAAATGATGATAGAATTTTCATTTTTGGGTGAACTAAATTACATTGTAATATGGGAGGGAAAATGAAACATTTAGCTTTTTAACTTTGACTTATATTTGAAGTTAGCTCCACATATTTATTTTAAACACTCATATAATATTCCACATTGCTTAATCCAGTTGTAATGAAAAAGCAGGAGTGTGTAACGTTCTCATGGTTCTTCTATCACATCTTCACTCAGCAGCCCAAACTTTCTCAAGTCTGTTTGTGTACATGGGGAGCTGTAAAGTCGAAATTATTCATATACTGTGAGAAAAGACCACAACATTTCTCCTTTCCTGTCATTTTGTGAAAAGGGTGCACATATGTTCAAATGAAGTGAATTTTTCATCTCCCTTTTGTGATCTGGCACAGGTTTGTGACTTGAGTTCACGTTTGGAGTTTTGAAACCCCATCCACCCCACACGGATACTCAGAGGAGCAGCGGTGAAGCAGGGCTTGAAGCAATCTTGCTCTTGGCTGGGTGGGAAATAGAAAACAGCAAATGAATGAGAGAAAGATAGAGTCAGTTTCTTTCCCACTGTGTTCAACACTTTTGTCTGATTTTCTCATTTGTGGTGGAGTTATTTCTCAGGCTTAATGAGGCACAGTGGATTGCAGTTTTGAATGCAGAACAGAGTGTGTGCGTTGGGCCAGATCTTGAACACAAAGCAGCTTACGCAGTTCGTATACGGCCGCCTGAGTTTCACAATCATGTCAAGGATTTGGCCCACCCGATACTTCCCTCAGCATAAGCACCTTGGCAAGGGTGTTTCTGAACAAAAACACCAGTAATAAGGATTGTGAAACATCTAGAAAGTCCTTATGGGCTCAGCAAGGATGCAAAACTTTGACACCAGAGATGTTAAGTTTGAAAGGGAAAGTTCATTGAAAAACTGTCATTGTTTATTATCATATCATTCAAAACATGTAGGACTATTTCTTTTGTTGAGATGTTTCACAGAATGCCCAAGCTGCTCTTTTCCAAGAACACAAAAGGAAACTTTTCTAACAAAAACACATTTTAGAGATAATTTAATTGATTATGGAGAAATCGAACAGAGAAAAGTTAGTTTGCAGTGCCTCCAAATTTTTCTTGTTCTTACAAACCCAGGTGAAAAAAAAAGTACACTATTTTTGTACTTAATATACTAAAAATTCTGCTTTAGTACTACTTAAGATAATCTTAAGACCATCTAAGTGTACTCAACTGTGCTATTTTGAGACAGCATGAAATATGAACTAAAATGTGCTTTTAATGTACTATCTCTGTATTTTAAAAATATATTTAGTTACCACTTGTAGTACACTATGGGTTCAAATGTACTATAAGTAGTATCTAAATAAATTTTTTAAATACAGAGATAGTATATTGAAAGCACATTTTAGTTCATATTTCATGGTGTCTCAAAATAGCACAGTTGAGTACACTTAGATGTTCTTAAGATGATCTTAAGTAGTACTAAAGAAGACATTTTTGTATATTAAGTACAAAATTAGTGCACGAAAATAGAGCACTTTAAGTATACTATAGAAATGTACTTTTTTTTTTACCTGGGAAACTCTGGAAGTTTTTGTTTATCCTCCCTGTTCTTGCCGCACATGCCTAAAATGATATTCCTCACATGCTGGTGCTGCAATTTCTCAGACATTGTGGCTTTGTAGACAAAAAGGGAAGCA
The DNA here is from genome assembly GCA_003731715.1 of Anabarilius grahami. Lineage (NCBI taxonomy): Eukaryota > Metazoa > Chordata > Actinopteri > Cypriniformes > Xenocyprididae > Anabarilius > Anabarilius grahami. Next base: position 4,158,483 of record RJVU01053127.1, read on the forward strand.
GATGGTTGTCAGATATTCCACTGATGAGCCTGTTTGCCATTGTGGTCGTGTCATGGTTCTGGGGTCATTGGCATGTCCTCAAAACCAAGATTGACCTGCATTAAACCAGATTTTGAAAAATGTACTCCAGAAAGGGAAGTTTTAGGGATTGTCCACCCACAATTGAAAATGCGATCATTATTCTTCCACTGTCATGTCATTCCAAATCAATTTGACTTTCTTCTGTGAAACACAAAAGAAGATATTTTGAAGAATGCCATTACAGTTAAGGAGACTAAGATTGTGGTTAGATTAGATACATTTCTGTGAAAGTTTGAGGCAAAAAGGTCCATTGCCTATTAGCAATGGTGTAGTGATCGATGTATGAAGCACAGCTCACACAAGTCACTTTCAAATGCGGCGAATTTGTGTGAAATTTCTGTTGGGAAATCTTTCGCCTTCACGCAAAATTCCTCATTACACAGATTCCTATTGAAATGATGGAATTTTGCCTGCAAAAATTCACCGAACAACGATAAATGTGACCTTAAAGCTTTCATACTTAATAAAAGGAGTCTCAGTTCATTTAGAGCATTTACTTATAACCCAAAATTCTTCGAACCACAATCACATGAAACAAACTCTCCACTCCTTTAAGAATTCACATCAGGTGTGGAGCTTGTAAGACATCAAATGACACACACACAGGGATTTTCTCATGTCTGCAGACTCCAGAGTCTCAGCTTGTGAGCATCGGCCTGGATTGGAGCACGTGTCGGCTCTCAGATTCCAGCGGTTCTGTGGCGCCTAACATCACTGATCAGAACCATTTCAGATGCTTGCAATGGATCATCACTCTGACTGAGAAGATTCTCATGCTTGATTTATGTGCATTTGAAGCCATGAACGCACAGATGGCAGTGTGTTTTCTGTTTCTGCACGGCAATGCATGTCCGACAGCCTGCCTCTTTCTCTCCTTTTGTCCTGCTGCTTACTTTATAGTTATATAAGTTAAATAATATGTAAGTTATAATGTGTGTGGACTGTATGATGTCAGAGGTACATTGCATATGCAGTATTTCAGGTACAGTATGAACACACTATCATAGTGGGGACTTTCCATAGTTTTCATACAGAGCAAATAGTTTTATTTGATTGAGACTATTTTTGTATGTTTATTTAGCCATTTTACTTGTGGGGACTTTTCTAGTGACACTGTAGTACTTCATCTGCAATGTTGTTATAAAGCTATTTCACCACTGGTTCCCTCAAGATTTTCCTATGAGGTTTTATAATGGGGTTTCACATTTATGAGTAAAATATGAGTTAACAAAACTTGATGATACTTGGACATTTTGCTCTACAATGTAAGTACACACATCCCAAACTGTCTTATTTAGATACTTATTAGAAACATACGTTTTCAAAAATAAACATAACAGCTTCGAAATTTGTATTTTTGTTATGGGTGTGTGTAATTTATGTTGTAGAACAAAACATCCAAGTATTGTCAACGTAGGCCCTGTTTACACTATAGTGCATTTTCGTTTTAAAACGTATAAGTTTTGCTACAGTTACGCCTGTTGTTTACACTACTCACACTTACCTCGAAAACGCTGCAGACCCCGTTTTAGTTTGAAAACGCTGGGTTGCATTTCAGTATCCACCTTATTCCTACGCCCCATGACGCTTTGCGCAAATTATGGGAGTAAAGGCTGATTTATACTTCTGCGTCGAGTGTACGCCGTAGCTACAGCGTAGGCTGTGTGTATCACGCGTAGCCTACGACGTAGCCTGACGTGCACCTCTTCAAAAATGTAAAAATACCTTGCCTTAATAAAAAATTTCATAAACTTCAGCATTGCGTGATACCATTTCATTTTTACAGATAAATTGTATTTACATGTGAAAACAAACCTGGAAAGAGACGCTTTGAGGAGAAAAACGAGAGATTCTTCGTGCATTCCAGTGAATTATTAATGTGATATCGTAAATTATATCGGGAGAACAGACCAAAAAATGTGCAGTATATATTGTCCTTTTTCATACTATTACAGCGGTATGCAAAGGGACAAAATAAAATAATCACGAGGATAGAAAGCATCGGCTGAAAAGAGCTTTTGCCATAGATATTCTTGTTATAACATGTTACGTTAAAATACCAAGCGTTACGTTATTCTCATGATGTCTGAAAATAAAACATGAAAGAAAAATTGACAGCTCATTTAGTCAAACTGACGGATAAGCTTTATTTGTAGGGCAACCTTATGATTTGAAACAATTTGTTTCAGTCTTTTTAAATGGAAGTTCCCCAAACCGGAAGTGCAACCGATAATTCAAAACGCAGTAGGCTAGTCAGAAATAAGGTCAATAAACGGACAAAAATGGATACTTTTGAAACAATGACGTTCGCTCTGTGTATCCTTGACGACCGTGTAAACAATAACATGGAGAATGAACTGCAATCTTTGCTGGCTTTGTTGTCATTTTTAGCAGCATTGTGCAGTTAAACTGCATTTTTTAATAAGTAAGCAATAAGCTACGAGAGGCTGTGCTGTGTTGTGAATAAGTCACGGCTGAAGGGCGTTGTTAGGCATGACGCGAAGCAGATACCAATGTTAAATATTACAAATACAAATATTAAAGCCAAAAAAATATGTATCAATGCAATTTTTATGAAGGAAAATCACTAAAAGCCTTCCTTCCGCTGGAAAAATAGTCCCTGATTGTGAACAGCAACAGAAGTTTCATTATTACGCCATTAGATGGCGGCAAAGACTGTCTTTATGAGTGTGTCAGTCAGTAGCAAAGACTTTTATATTGAAAGACTGAATTGTAGTGAACACGGAACAAGACGCAAATAACAAATGCTTTGACTAGCACTGTCAGTCATGGGAAAACCCCATAACTGTTAAAAGAACAAGATATAGCAGCAGACATTTAAACATATTTTGTATTATGAACATAGGACTGACCTGAAGGAAAATGCTAAATCTGAATGCTGGTAATAAACTCGCTCACTCGATCTTTTTCTCACAATACTCTTCTACATAATACAGGAAGCTTCAATGAACAATATAAATTGAGAACAAACAGTTTACGTTGCTAAGAGTGGTTGCTGAGGGTGCTGTGTAGTGATACACAGAACCGTAGAGTGAAGCAGTCATAACCGTGTTTTATTGTGAATAAAACACAGCTATTGACCAATCAGAATCAAGGACAGGAACTAACCATTTTATAATAAAAGTTAAAATATGGATAAATACCTAGATAAATAATACTAAAATAACAGTCTGGCTCCACCCCACACATTTCCACCAAAATAGTTATGTGATTAATTTGTGTGTGTGTGTGTGTGTATATTTATCTGTATCTCTTGCCATAACAAAATTATCTTTATTTATATTCAGATAGAATCATGTGTGGGCAGGGCTTAAACCAGAAGACCGTTGAAGAAAAGTTGATTTTTAGATTTAACCCTATAGTTTCCATATTGAAAATATGCCTTAGAATAAAGCTTTTTTTTCTCTTTGTAGTGGTCATTGTTCATGCTCTTCTGAATAAGGTATTTAGCTTCAGGCACAGTCCTAATCATCATCACATAAAATTTCAAAACAACAACTAAGTCTGGGTAGACTGATGTGACAACTAGATAGCTCCCATTATAATCAACCAAGCTTAGACCCGTGTCCTGTGTTGACCATGAGTTGGGCGCCAAAGTGTACGTTTTCAGGTTTTGCTATCTTTGTGTTGACACGTAGAGCTCATTCAGCTGTTGTGTTTAGACCATCTTCAGAAACACTTTACAATGTGAGATGTTTAGTACAGTCATATCAGTCTATTGAATGGTACACTGGTGCTTCATGTCAGCTCGATGGCGAATGAGATTTCATTCTTTCTCCGTCTGTCTTGCTCTCTTTTTCTCCACTAATGAAGTGTTAATCTTACAAGCCTGTCTTTAAAGATCTAAGGGTGTTGTGTTACATCCTCATAAATCCTGTTATTCTTTTGCTTTATCCCTTGCTTCAGTCCTGAGGAGGAACAAGCGCGAGGGGGCTGTGGGACGAGTTGTCCTTTTCCCTCAAGGACATAAAGATTGTCTTTACTCTAAAGCAAAGCTCATTCAGACACATTCTATTCTGCTGATGTCAAAAACCGCAATCATCATCTGCTTGTTCGCCTAAAACAACCACGCATTGATAGTTCTTCCTATAATTTGCCTGAGTAAATGTGACAAATGTCTTTTTAAGTCCCCTTAAAATTGATCTAGACTTGTGTTTACATGAACAACATTTTCAGAATAATGTCCATATTCTTGTTCCAAAAAAGAATAAAAGAATACAGCTACTGTAAACAGGAATATTTAAATTAATATTACATTATCTGCAAGTACAGCTTAATATTTTTATATATATATATATATATATATATATATATAAGTGCACAGCNTATATTTATAAGTGCACATTCAATACACTTCTTTTTCACAAGGGGAGTAGGGGACATACAATTTTTCCTGTGGTTTCTTATATGTAAATTTGATGTTTCATATGTTATGTAAATATTCAGTTACACAAATTCTGAATAAGATGTTTACATGGCCCAAAATTCAGATTCATGCAGGCATCCTAATCTTAATCTGGTTATGACTTAATCAAAATATGACCAAATTCTGACTGAAATCGGAATATTGCTGTGCATGTCATTGTAGAACTATGGGAGAAACTTTTTTAGCATTATGAATTATATGTAGCCTAGATTTAGCTCCTTTTATTAAAACCGTTTATCATTAATGACCAGAACTTTCCAGCTTTCGCTGCACATTCACCCAGGTTTGTTTTTTGAGATAAAAATAAACCCTCATTGTTGATACGACCATATTAGCATTCCAGTTTGACTAAATATTTAGACCGACGTGCTCTGCTTTTCATTGTACAGGTATGCAATATTTTACGTTGCCCAACAGGTGCAAATGTTTAAGCGATTTCTGTTTCATCTTTTATAACTTTTTGATCTGAATTAATTTGCTTTCAGCAATGTTTCCCAATAGAGACATCGAGGTGTTTATGTGAGGTGTTTATGTGAGGAGTTATACAGTAAGTTGAGTGAAACATGAAGAAGAACATGTATTCCTCAGTGGGGAAGACTTATGAAAATCTGTTCAGCAAGATTAAATCTGTTCAGCAAGCCTTTTAACAGCTGAAAACAGTGCTTATCAGAGAAAAATAGATGTTTCCTGATAAATCTATCCTAATTGAAAGACCAATTTTTACGTAGTTTAAACAAACAATCTTCCTCTCCAAGTGCTGATCACATCGCATGATGGAGCGTGACATTTTCCATGAGCCACGGCTCTCAAATTCAGAACAGACTGCATAAGTATCATTTAATCAGAAAAAGGAAGGAAAATGTGATTATATTTTCTGGCTCTCAGCATGTGGGAAGGTGATATCATGTGCATATCAGTGCGCTAACAATTGTCGTTTTTCGACAGTTGGTTATGAAGATAAATTGCGTTTTCTGCTCATTTGTTATGTAAAGTTCTCATTTGTATAAAAACGTCTGCCAAATGGAAAAGAAATGTAAATGAAGTTCAGGAAAAACTGTTAAAGGGATAATTTATCCAAAAAATGAATCTGAAAACTTTCTCTCTTTCTTCTGTGGAACATAAAATAAAATATTTAGAAGAATGTTTTCATCCATAAAATGAAAGTCAATTTAGTCCAAAACAACAACAACTTTGGACCCCATTGACTTTGATTGTATGAACAAAAAAAGCACAAAATATCACAGAGGAAAGAAAGTCAAACAGGTTTGGAACAACATGAGGGTGAATAAATAATGACATTTTTGGGTGAACTGTTCTTAGGCATAAGATTGTGTTTTGGAGCAACAGTGTTACACACTTCGCCAGAACATTCTCCACTGTAGATGAAGCATGTCTCCAGTCCCAGCAGCCGTTTTGAATTTCATCATCCTAATTATTCACTCTCAACCATTGCAAGAAGTCACTGCGATATGTAACCCGGCTTCAGCGTATGTGATGTAGGTGGGCTGCAGGCATCAACGCCTGTGGTGGTCCCTCACGATGCTTGTTTGGTTTAGGGTCAAAGGTTATGAGGCATCTGTTCACTGACCTCTGAGTATGGGTGTATATGTGTCTCTTTCAGGTGTAATCAAACCTCATTTCATACAGACTGCAATCAAACGCAGACGTCTGGAGTTCCTCACTAACAATCTCTGGCACTGTATATGACACGCACCCCCATGCCTCCCATTCTCTTTGCTTTTCTCTCCTTCGCCCTTGTTTATCACCCACGTCTCTTGCATTAAGGGCTGAAGTGCAATTTTGCTATGAAAGACAGATGGGAAGCTTTGCAGGATGTAGAAAGGAGTTGTTTGGCGTGTGGGGGAGAATCAAAGTGAATTTTTAAGTCAAAGTCAACTGTGTGAAGTTCCGAGATAATTTTGACAATCAAAATGGGCGAACCTCACGAAACTTCAAATCCCACAAAATATCAAAGAATATAGACAATAACATCTTAAAGCTACTAAACTTTTGCCATGTATTTTGGGTTTCAGTCATAACTTGGCTCACCTGAATTTAAAGGGGACCTATAATGCCTCTTTTTACAAGATGTAATATAAGTCTTTGGTGTCCCCAGAATGTGTCTGTGAAGTTTCAGCTCAAAATGCCCGGCATATCATATATAGCATGCCCCTATTTGGGTGGAAGCAAAAACACGCTGTTTTTGTGTGTGGATCTATAAATGCAAATGAGCTGCTGCTCCCCTTCCTCCTTTCTAGAATAGGGAAGAGAATTTCGTCAACAGCTAAATTCAAGTACAGGTCTCTGCAGGACAGTAGAGTTGCCAGATCAGTGGGCGAGGCCATAAACAGAAGAGTGTTACCTGATTTGCCCACGTCAGAGTGTAGGTAGGGTTTAGGGGTGGGGTCAGGTAAAGGGGATCGTTTTCATCGCATGATTTATAAACACCCACCAGTTTGAAAACACCCACAAATTCAGAAACACCCACTTTTGTTCCGCAGAGACCTCATACTCGCTAAACTGGAGAACCTCATGCAGCAAATACCAGTATATCGCAACACCACTAATTACTACATCCAAAAACAGAACTTACATAGCTCAGACATTTTATCACTAGCTGCTCTAGTGAGGATATAAACACGGAAGACTGTGTGCGGCTCACTCCGGGTGGGATTTATGCTAATAGGGCGGAGATTGTCACTAATTGTGGGAGGGGCTTGGCCTACTGTGATTAATGGGGATTATAAAAAAGGAGTGGGTGGATTTTGGGTGGACACACTGCAGACACACATTTATGTTTAAACACCATGTAAAAGTGAATTTTGCATAATAGGTCAGATTTAAAGGACTACTAGTATAAATGGAAAACTTGACTCATTTTACAGAAATCCCTTTAAAGGGATAGTTCACCCAAAAAATGAAAATTTGATGTTTATCTGCTAACCCCCAGGGCATCCAAGATGTAGGTGACTTTGTTTCTTCAGTAGAACCCAAATGATGATTTTTAACTCCAACCGTTGCCGTCTGTCAGTCATATAATGCATGGAAATAGGAACTCCATCTATAAGAGTAAAAAAAAACATGCACAGACAAATCCAAATTAAACCCTGTGGCTTGTGACGACACATTAATGTCCTAAGACCGAGAAACCGAACAGTATTTACCTCTAATACACCACTATGTCCAACTGCCTTGAGCATCCGGTTAGTGAGGTCTGAACGCGCTCTGATAATGGAAGTGATCTCTCACATTGATTGAAGTATACGTGCGAGACATCACTTCCGGCATCAGATCGCGTTTTCAGACCTCACACACCAGATGCTCAAGGTAGTTGAACATAGTGGTGTATTAGAGGTAAAAAATGATATAAATACTGTTCGGTTTCTCGCACAAACCGATCGTTTCGTGTCTTAGGACATCAATGTGTCGTCACGAGCCGCAGGGTTTAATTTGGATTTGTCTGTCCATGTTTTTTTACTCTTATAAATGGAGTTCCCATTGTCATGCATTATACGACTGACAGACGGTAACGGTTGGAGTTAAAAATCATAATTACATCTTGGATGCCCTGAGGGTAAGCAGATAAACATCAAATTTTCATTTTTGGGTGAACTATCCCTTTAAATTTGAATAAATGAGTAGTTGTTGTTAATAACTTATTGTATTTGTTCACAATTTCATCAAGTTCAGTCATGAAACTAGAGGGTGCAAGCTGATCGATCCTTTACATGCAATCTGCAAGCAATCACATCATTACTGTACAGCAAAAACTGATTGGCCTCTGCTGACCCTGCAGCCAATGAGATTGCTTGTTCAACATTTAAATAGTCTGGTTCAAGTGTTTGCTGTTAGCTAGTGCTGCAGCGCTATCAGAGTTCCTCTGAAACCCTCCACCTCCCCCAGTTCCACCTGCCTAGATTTGCTACAGGATTTATGTATGTCTATTTATGCAACAGCAGCATATCTTACATGCTCACAGCAGTGTCTGTTTATCTATTAGCAGGAGCAAGTTCATACTTGCTCTGCAGCAGCAATAATTTTTTTGACATCAACACTGTTTTTGAACTGAACTGAATCAACATTGAACTGACTTGAGCTGAATGATTCTATGGAGCTGCTTTACAGCAGAATTTTAATTGGGCTCATATTTGATGAAGTTTGTATCATTGATCATGATCTGTTTATTTTTGTGAAGCTGCTTTGAAACAATCTGCATTGTATAAAGCGTTATATAAATAAAGGTGACTTGACATGATTAAAACATCTATTATAGTATGAAATAAAATTAGTTGCAGAGACAATTAAGTGCATTTCCCTTCCTTGTTTTCGTGAGATTTACCCAGGAACATCTTTCACTTTCAGGCCCCATGACTGATTTCATCCCTGGATTTAGTTAGTCTCTAATAAAACACTCCATCTGCGGCACAACCGTGACAGGATTTATAGATCACACAGGAGCAAGAGAAAGAGGGAAAGAGAAGGGCTGAGTCAGTCTACATCTTGGCAAACTGGCCTGCTGCTCACAGTCACCCACTCTGGAAAGACTGCCCTCATCCTCTTTCTTCCATCCTTTACTGTCAGTGTATCCGAAGAAACATCAGGATGATGCTATGATCTTGTATTGGTACTACTGGCATAAAGTCTACATTACTTTGCAGAATATTCTGACCGAGAACTGCACAGGAAAAAAGTTTCACCAACCAGTTTGGCATTTTTATATGTCATTTAAGCATGGACTGTACGCTTGTACAGACTGAGACACGGTGCCTGGAAACATAATATGTGAATTTGTTACACTTAAAATGCCTCAGGTTACTCTATTCAGTTCACTGACAGAGCATGTGGAAATGTGAACATGGACACCAATACAGGATCTCGATCACATTCTTGTTTACTCAAGTTATTTGATCCTGAAGCATGGCTAATCTTAGTCTACATGTGTGAATCTTTTTCACAATCGTCTCCATTCCAGCGGAACCACTTTACCAATCTGTGAGGTTCACCAAACTTCTGTTTTAGGCTCAGTGATTGATACTCATCTGTCTTCTGGGTGGATGTTGTTACAGAGAGTGAAGGAAGGACGCACCACGCACGGCACTGATTGTATCTGGAGTCTGAGTTCACGGTGCAGAAACTCATTGAACTTTGATAGATAAAGAGCTTTTGTGTAAAACCATTCTGGTCTTGAGTTCTGCAAAGTTCGGCTGCAAAAGTCATACGGATGGTTTTCATTATGACCCGAGTAGTATGAGGCGCTCATGAAGAGTTTGCACGTTTGGCAGCTTCCTCCTCATGTACTTGAGCTTTCCCTGGAGAGAAAACCAAATTGTGGACTGCGGGATATGCCAAGCATCTTTCCTCTCTGCTTCTTTCTCCCAGAGATCTCTGTGATTGCTCAACCAGAACTCTTTAAATTTCTATTTCGCAATGTGAGGACTCAGCATCGAACTTAGGCTTAATTTGACGAACATCATTCAAATTCACTGCAGTTTCCAGCTGAAATGAACACTAGTGATGGTAAAACACCAACCTTTTATATTTCTTTTCAAATTATGATTTCAGCAGCAGATCATTGATTAATACAGACTTATTTTCATGTGTTTTTATTTCCACAATAATGACCTCAAAACACTTTTGCTCGCATGATTTGAATCCAAACTAATACATTTTGATATTTGCATCACATAACCAGCTGCATATGTATGGCTTTTCTGATGTAGTAAACTTGCTCGGAAGCCCATCTGGTACAACGTTGCACTTGCATACTTGCAATAATTTTTTTTGGGTGAACTAACCCTTTAACAAACTAGTAAATATTTCCATCAACTTCGTTGAGTCTATTGCAATGCATAATGGTATTTCCTTGTCTGTTAAGGATATATGAGATGCTGTCTAAAACCAAATTTTATTTCCTATTTTGGCAATGCCTTTTATATTTATTAACTTTGGCATGTGTCCTTTATCTCTATGTTATCATTACAATAATACAATCCTTTGTGAGTGCACATTCAGTATAATGAACTATTAGCCCAGTACCAGAAGATGCTAACACACACACACACACACACATGTTCGTTTTTGTGAATTGTGGGGACTCTCCATAGGCGTAATGGTTTTTATACTGTACAAACTGTATTTTCTTTCCCCCTACACTACCCCTACCCCTAAACCTAACCATCACAGGAAACTGTGCACTTTTACTTTCTCACAAAAACTCATTCTGTATGATTTATAAGCCTTTTGAAAAGTGGGGACATGGGGTAATGTCCTCATAAGTCACCTCTTTTTGTAATACCTATGTCATACCCATGTCATTATACACATTTGTGTCCTGATATGTCACAAAAAAGCGTGCACACACACACACACACACACACACACACACACACACACAGAGAAGGAAAGAGGCCTTTGTGTTCAGAGCAGAATGCTTTGGACAGATGGGTAATTGTGAGGATATCTGGCCCCTCATGTGATACAAAGAGATATGGACTCTTTCAAGGCCATGGCGAGTGTTTGTATTGTGATTTTATTTGTGTAATGCACCTTGAAGTTGTGACTCCCAGCACCTGCACATGCAGGAAGAGTGGATGGGCTATGTGGGAAATAACTGACCTTGACCTGGAACTTACTTTAGAAATGAATGTCACTTGCAGAAATGAAATGCACATCAGGTTTTACAACAGGCAGACTAACAGGTGTTTTTTCAGTAAAAAGCCAGGAATGTGAAAATACAGCAGAGAAAAGGGTTGTTTGGAAACCATTTTCTATCAGGTGATACTTGTGCTCATATAAAACATACAAGATCAAATTTGGCTCTTGACATAGAACTCAGCTAGTTCAGAGTTGTACTTGTCCTCCTAACATTTCACTGGCCCCACCACAAAAGAAAGTTCAAATTTTATTTTTCTGCAGTGTATTTTTATTTTTGCATTCCTTCATTCGTTTTTGCTTTCATTCATTTGTTCATTGATTCATTCATTCATTCATTTATTCACTCATTCCTGTATTAATTAATTAATTAATTCATTTGTTCCTGCATTAATTTATTCATGCATTCATTCATTCATTCATGCATACATTTGGGCATTCATTCATTCATTAATTTGTGAAAGCATTCATTCATGCTTTCATTTGTTCATTCATTCATTTGTTCCTGCATTCATTCATTCATTCATTCATTCTTGAATGGATTAAATGGAGAGGACAAATTCCGAGTATGGGTTACCTTCTCGTCACTAACATTCATTCATTCATTCATTCATTCATTCATTCATGCATTGCATTTGTCAGTTGCGTCTTGTTCCATGTTCACTACAATTCAGTATTTTCAATGTAAAAGTCTTCGCTACTGACTGACACTGTTCCTGTTCACTGTCATTGTGTGTTGAACTAGTTTTCTAGTGTGTGCCAGTTAGTTACTAATTTTGTTCACCTGTTGTTCATTTAGTTTCCTCATTAACCCTGTGTATTTAAGCCTTGTGATTCAGTTTCTTCTTGTCAGTTCTCATTTGCATTCTATAGTTTTGCTCGTAAGATCTCCTGCACGTTTGTTTGGATTATGATTAAAGACTGTTTTAGATTCTTCTCCATCTTGTCGTGTGTTTAACACAGCCTACATGACAATATTTTACATTATTATTTTTAAATGTTAAGTTTTCTTTTACCAAGTCTTTTCTTCACTTTTTTTTTCCAAAAGCTGACATTACTGAATGGTATGTTGTTTTCAACTTATTTTTATGTAAGCTTCCAAAGCAAGTCACAAGTCTTTTTAGCAAATTCAAGAAAATCTCCAGTCTGCTTTACATTTAGTAGCTGTTTACATCATGTGGCACGCATCTGCTTGTCAGTGAGTGTTTGTCATTGGCATACCACGACACTAACAGCGCTCCACGCCCTCCCCTCACACACGCCCCCAGGCACGTCTTAACCTGCATTATATTGCTCATGACTAGCGCCCATAAAAGGGGGTTTATTTTGTGGGTTGCCATTCTGTAGCTAAATTGAAGCTCGTATAAAGAAGCCTAGAGGTCTGGAGGAGCTACTATAGAGATGGAAAGTCTGTGGTCCCACAAGAACTCTTGTGAATAAAAACCAGCACATTCCCCCTTGTGTGCACGCGTGCATGAGGAGGTCCCTGACATGCCTCAGCAGCGCACCTTATCCAAGGAGGTTAAAGGTCAGATGTGGGCAGTAGGTGGGGGTACGAGCCCTGAGGCGGTAATGCTTGTAACAAGGTCTTTGACCATCCTGGTTAGGGAGAGATAGGTAGTGTGTATATTGCAGTATACTGTATATGTAATAAGAAATGTTTCTTGAGCAGCAAATCATCATATCAGAATGATTTCTGAAGGATCATGTGATACTGAAGACTGGAGTAATGATGCTGAAAATTCAGCTTTGCATCACAGGAATAAATTACATTTTAAAATATATTCAAATATTAAAAAGGTTATTTTAAATTGTAATATTTCACAATATTATTTGTGAAATATTATTTCACAAATAATATTTATTTGTTTTTTTTGTTCCATTTTATTTTCATTTTAATTGACAAAAATATTTTTTCACTGCTGTTTTTTTTTTTGTGTGTGTGTGTCTTTTTGTGTTAGTCCTTAGCTGTTCATAGCTCTCATCTCTTGGTAGAAGCGCTGCTGGACTAAGCTCTCTCTAAGCCTTTGTTATCTTAATCCATAACCATAACAGCTGCACACAGCCCTGCTAGTTGAAACAGCTTGTCTAAATTATCCTTTTGGAGGTATGGCATGTTTTAGGTTTTAGGTGGAGGAACTTCAGGTTATGCACTATCATGCGCCATATAAACACAATTACTTCATGTCCTTTCCTGAAATTCTTGCACACATGCTAAGTAACCTGATTTACTTTGTTTCATCATGAGTTTGGAGACTTTACACATACATGGTTGGTTCCTTTAAATCCTTTAAATCACTGACCAATTATATCATAGCAACTTTTTTTCTTCTTTTCTAATGTACTATATAACTATACCGAAAACTATAATGTTTTAATAACCATTCTAATTCAGTAAGATTGTCTATATAGTTTAATTAAAGGTAGGGTAGGCAATTTTGGAGAGGCTAGCAATAGCAAGCTAGCTTTGAAAGCATGAGATCCCAGGAAGGAAGCATTAAATACTATATAGACTATACAACAATTCTACATAAAACAATAGTGGATTTAACATCAAATTTTAATGTTAAAATGTATATTTTTTGTGTAAACTTCTCCCTTTACACACTTGCGCATTCTGTGTACGGTCGCCTGCCGGAAGCTAGTTATTTGAATTTATAAAGTTTTAAATGGATATTTTTCTTACAAAAACGCATCACTTTGCTTCAGAAGACCTTTATTAACCCACTGGAGTTGTATAGATTACTTTTTTTATAGATGGATGCATTCTGTTTTACTTCAAAACACAGCCACCCATTCACAACCATTATAAACCTTGGAGGACTAAGGATATTTTTAAATATATCTCTGATTCTGTTTGTCTGAAAGAAGAAAGTCATATACATCTAGGATGGCTTGAGGGTGAGTAAATCATGGGATAATTTTCATTTTTGGGTGAACTATCCCTTTAAGTTATAGCTTTAGCTTGTTATTTCAGTACTTCAACTTAAACAAAATGAAACTGAGAAATGTTGGTAAAATAAAAAATAAAAATGAATTCTTTTTTTTTTTTTTTACTTTTTCATTTTGGTTAAAGGATTAGTCCACTTTCAAATACATTTTTTTTTAAAGTGAACTAATCCTTTAATGTTTATATTATTTCATGTAATGAAAATGCTTTTTATAATGGTTTTACTTTACCTTGTGACCGTCAGTTGCGTCGCTTCACTGCCATTCATAAATCCTCTCCTGTGGCCTCATGGGATAATAAAGTGTCCATTGAATGTGTTCTTCAGAATCTCGCCCGAAGTAGTAAGTCATCCGGGGACTTTTCACCTACTGTTGAATACTGTGTATTCGGATATAGTACTCTGTTGCTGTTTTTCGCCTTCCATTTGGTAGGGAAGTATTTGATTTCGGATGCTGCAACTATTCACAAAATCTCCAGTTCATTGCTATGGGATGTTCTGTGAAGTTTGTTAGCAACAAGGGGGGCGAGGCTTAGTAAAGGATCAATTCCAAAGATTTGGTCAAGTGCTTAAACTTCAGGCTGGTCTTTCTAAAAGCTTTGATAAAGCTGTTCTTCATCTGCTGGTGTTGTGTCTGTGATAGTCACTGGCAATTTAGCATTTAAGTCCACTTTATCTTATCTGTCTTTACAGTTAATGGTCCACGCAACCTGATTCATTCTCTTTTTATTTGCTGTTTTCATCTTCCTCACTCTTTCCACCTCAAACCTCAGATCTGTTCTGAGAAGTGAGGAGTTTGATTTGGTGCTGTATATCTGGCAGCTCTGACATGTGTATGAGTGCAGGAGGGGGCCGCTGACCGAGGGGCCCGTTTGAGCTATTATCAGACCCAACCATCAGTCTCAACTCAAGTTTCAGCTACCCCCCACCTCCCCATACCTCCCCATACCTCCTTACACTCCATCCACCTCCTTTTTTCTACCTTCCTCCACGTTGTGACCCCCTGCAACCCTGACCCTGTATTATCAACGCCAGCTTTTTCAAATAAATAAAATTCCTTTTCGTCTTTTCCCGCTTTCCCCACTGAGCGCTCTATAATGGGAACCATATTAGATGCGCTGCTGCATTTAGTTTTTAAGTGATTTAAGGCTCATTTTGTATAGCGTCCATTGAGACAGTTTTGCAGTGTTCTGTGTCATACATCCACGCAAATGTGCTACAAATGAACTGCATGTTCTGCTCCAGAAACATTATTGTCTTTGTCTTAATTTCATCTCAATCTCTTGGTTTTGGATTCGATTTGTTCTCTGGAGTTATAGCTCTCACAAATGTCCTCATATAGGCCCAGTCTAATTGGAACATTGTCCTTCTGCCACAACATACAAATACTGCATTTCTGGAAGGAGCTTTTCAGTTTCTCCATTCCTTCATTTTCAGGATTGAACAAAACAAGACGTGAAGGCCATTAGCGGTGTTTTTCCTTGTTCCTTTTCTTTGCCGGTCATTATGACAAAACAAACCCTGACAGAATGATTACGACCCCAGTGTGAAGAAAAGGGGTCTTGTAGTTGCCTGGAGGGGTTTGTTTTGCCATTAAAAACCTCTTGACTGTACATTATCCCGCTTATTACCAGTGTTGGCATACCAGTGTCAGTGTAATCAGATTACTTTTTTCAAGTAACTAGTAAAGTAATGTATTACTTTTAAATTTACAACAAAACATATTTTTCAAATAAGTAACACAAGTTACTTTGTTTTCCCATTTATTGATTGACAGCTCTCCTATCCCCATGTTGACAGAAATCGTGAGTAAGTGCAGAGGCATTGTGTGCACTGTGTAAACATTATAGTTATTGTACACTCTAAAAAATAATGTGTTGGCTCAACAAAAAATTAAGTTTGAATCAAAAAAATTTTTTTTTTGAGTTATGACAACTTTGAGTGAATTTACGTTCAACCAACAAGCTGCATTGAGTTAGAGGATCTTAATTTAAATGTAAGTTGATTACTCAAAAAAAATACCACAGTTGTAGCCCTGGAATTAATCAATTAATCTTATCTATTTCAGTTCAGATCAACAGCTATCGTAACACATGCTAACATAACTTATTTAACATGTATATTTAATAAACAAGTAAGATATTATTTGTCACTGGCATTAGAAAGTCATTGTTTATAGAGTCAATGTAGTGTTACTTCATGTATCTGCTCTTCAGCACAAAAACTTCAACATAACAAAAACTCTTTTAAATGTCAAACATTACTACATTAAAAACTAACAGGTCTTTCCCTTCACTAAAACAAATCAATTAACACTTAATTTCAACATTCTCCTTATCCAGTCCTATGCAAAGCATGCTGGGAACTACAAATCCACTGCCTAATTTCTGAAGTTATCAAGACGGTTTCATTAAGTTACAACAACCTAATTTTAAAAAAGCCGAAACTGTTTTGAAACAGAAATTTGAGTTTAAATTACAGACAATATTAAAGGGTTAGTTCACCCAAAAATGAAAATTGTGTCATTAATTACTCGCCCTCATGTCGTTCTACACCCGTAAGACCTTCGTTCATCTTCAGAACACAAATTAAGATATTTTTGATAAAATCCGATGGCTCAGTCAGGCCTGCATTGCCAGCAAGACAATAAACACTTTCAGATGCCCAGAAAGCTACTAAAGACGTATTTAAAACAGTTCATGTGACTACAGTGGTTCAACCTTAATGTTATGAAGCGACGAGAATACTTTTTGTGCACCAAAAAAACCAAAATAACGACTTTATGACAATATCTAGTGGTGGGCGATTTCAAAACACTACTTCATGAAGCTTCGAAGCTTTATGAATGTTTTATTTCGAATCAGTGGTTCAGAGTGCCAAAGTCACGTGATTGCAGTAAACGAGGCTTTGTTATGTCATAAGTGTTTCGAAATTTCAATGTTTCACCACTGGGGTGTGTGACTTTGACAGTTTGATACACGCTCCAAATCCAAAACAAAACAAAACAAAAGATTTGTAAAGTTTCCAAGCTTGATGAAGCATTGTTTTGAAATTGCCCATCACTAGATATTGTCATAAAGTCGTTATTTTGTTTTTTTGGCGCATAAAAAGTATTCTCGTTGCTTCATTAAGGTTGAACCACTGTAGTCACATTAACTGTTTTAAACAAGTCTTTAGTAGCTTTCTGGGCATTTCTGGGCTCACTGAGCCATCGGATTTTATCAAAAATATCTTAATTTGTGTTCCGAAGATGAACTAAGGTCTTACGGGTGTAGAACAACATGAGGGTGAGCAATTAATGACAGAACTAACCCTTTAAGTTGATGTAATGATCAACATTATAATGTCAATAGAACTGTACAAGTAATGTTTGCAACTTAAATGTTTTAATTAAAACAATAAATTAGAATTTTTAACTTGCAACCATGCATTTATTTAAGTTGTGGTAACAGGTCCCCTGAATTACTTTTTAGAGTGTAGTTTTAGACTACATTTTGCACACACTATACACACTAAACACACAGCACTATATTAGTATATAAGGAATGTTGTAGCTCAATTTGTAGGTATTTCCAGTAAAACTTCTCAAAATGATCAAAATGTATTTAAACTAAAGCCTCAGAAAAGAATTAGATCTTTGCGGTCATGCTGTTACAAAATAGAGGCAGAAAGTTTCAGCAGGGAATAAGAGTCACAGAAGAATGTTTTTTCCATTTTATTTTCTCAACAGACATCACATTTTTCTTCCAAAGAGTAAAAATTTTTACATCCAAAAAAGAAGACTTTGCTTTGCACACAACAAAAGCGAGCAACAACAAGCATCCCAATATAAGCATGGGACTTGAAAGCAGTTTTGAAAATGTTTCAAATATTTGAAGCCCCTCATGCTGTGTAAAGCTGTTCCTCTTTCCAGTTCAAATGTTTGGATGTGCTAGACACTGACATCTTCAGCACACATACTGCATACGGTCACAGATATATGAGGCGCAGGGCTAAAAAAGAGGCTGCTGAGAGTGGGGAGAATTTGACAATTGACCTTTCCTCACTTTGGATTAGAGTACTGGCTCCAATTCTCTTAACACAACTTTACTGCGCTACTAATGAACATAAATATGCAATTCCACAATGACACATTTGGCTTGAACACTTTTATGCTTTCACAGAGAAAAGCAATCAGTCTCCTTGTACATGGGTCTTTTTACATTCCTTTCTAAAAGCTGAGACAACTAATTTGGCTAAACAAATCAAATTAAACATTTTTTACATGGTATTTTTGAATAATTCAGTACTCAAGTATATATCAAAGTACCATACTACCACCTGATACCATCACTGTACACTTTGTAATTTTTCATAGTCTGGTTGCAACAAGTGAGCAAAGCCATCTGGCCTAGTTTACTCCATCGTACGGAATAAACTTCGTTCAGCTCGGCAACATCTACATCAAACCAGGCTTTGAAGCATTACCCTAGTTTGTGTTTGGGGCCCAGTCTGAATTATGACAAGGACATTTTTAGAAAGCTGGCACGTCAAAAAACAGCTTTGTTAAAAGCGTTTGTTATCAATCTCCTTTTATAGTACTAGTCTGTTTGTTAATGTGTGGAATTTGTCTGAGGTCAAAAATGGCTGTGGGTGTTTATAGTCTTGCAAAGTGTTTCTTTGTCAGACATTCGCGGGATGGACACTTCACTCATGTAAAGTGAGTTTGTTTTCATTCAGAAGTAAAAGCATTTTAACTTGTTGCACTCAAAGGAAAGGAGAAATAATGTTTGCTACAGTTTCATGTTTAAAAAGTCAATACAAACACAACAACTAAACACGAAAAGGGACCAAAAAAAAAAAAAGGCACTTCAGGCAAAAATGACAATTCTGTTATTTACAAACCATAATGTCTTTCAAAACCATTATTGACATTATTTCTTCAATAGGTCTTTTTGTGATCCATGGAAGAAAATCATACAAATTTGGAACGACATAACAAAATGGATATTTTTGCTGAAATATTCCTTTAAAAATACAAAAATATAACTTTAACAAAACAGCGTAAACTAGACAAAGTAAAAAAAAATGTCTCTTCATTATGTTTGTTTCACAGCAAATGTCCTGTGCAGGACAGATGGGGTAGAGGGACAGAGGGATGCTTTGATGCTGAATAAAACTAGTTTGAAGCATCTTTTAAGAGTCTTTAGGCACCTCACAGTCCCAGTGTTTCTGATCAGTGCAATTTTTTTTCTGGACAAAAAAAGTCCAGGCGTCCAGGCAAGAACGTTTGACTCCTGTCTACCACTTCCAGAGCCAGCTACACAATTAATGAGCTACCTCTAAAATGACCTGTTTTCCAGCCTAGCAACACTGTGTTCATTAATGTCGGGCCACTTCTTAGAGAGAAATTCTCAGAGTCTGATATTTCTGGTTATAAAAGGCACTTAAATTGTCTCTGTAAAAAAACGTCAATGGCAAATGCAACTGGTTTAAATACTGGCGGTCAGTTTAAGCGTTTGGCTGGGATGCACTAAAATGTTCTCCAACCCACCAGAGTCTATCTAGTGTCTGCATCGCACCCGCCCGCAGGAGTCATGAAGCACATCTCCCTCTGTGGGCTGGAGGTATGAATTCCAATATGGCTTTTACACATACATTGGTTTCGTACAAGCTACATTGTTGTTGGCTGGACACTGTCCTTGTATTAAAGAGGCCTCATATTCCAATGTGTTTTGTGCTAAAGATGGGCAAGGGGTGATGTCGGGTTGTTTTGGATGGGTCAGCCCATTCTCTGGACTGGTTTTCACTCCTTCCAGCTCCAGAGGAGATGTCTCATGTAAGTCCATATCTACTGGAGCCTTGGATCTCCTCCTGCGGCGGATGACCACAACAGTAGCTACAATGGCAGCAACCATCACCACCGCCACAGCTACCACAATGGGTATGAGAGAGGAAGAAGGTTCGGTCCTGTCAACGCTAGGCTCGTGGAAGGAGGGTGGGATTCCTGCTGTGCGAGCCTCCATGCAGGCACTAACCGAGACATGGACCGGCTCTCCCAGAGGGCTAGCACAAACAGAATAGGTGCTATTTGGCTGTAGCCCTCTAAGCGTGTACTCCGGGTAAGTTGGAGGCACATTCAACTGTAGTGGCCGCCGGTCTGGGCCTGACAAGTTTCGGTAAGTCAGACGAATTCCACGGATGTTTGGCCTTGTGTGGATGTAACGGTGAAGGTCTAATGAAATGGAAGTGCTGGTTATGTGAAGAGAGCTGATTGTGTTGGGCTGGACTGTAGCAATGGTCTCGACAGACACTCTAGGTGAAGGCGGGGGAAGCAGAGCTTCATTTTGAATCTCACAGTAGAGTCCTGACATTGAAGGTGGGCACAGGCAAACAACCACCCCATTTGAGTTAAATATGCATGTTCCCCCATTTAAACAGATATTAGAAGGGCACATAATGTCCTCTTCTTCAGAATCTTCTATGATTCTTCTGGGGAAGGCAGTGGTCTGGGAAAGAGGGAAGCTGTCTATGTCTGCTGAGGACATCTCACTTGGTGGAGCCGGGGGAATGGCGTGTGTTGTGCCTGATGGTGTGGTGGAGTTTGTGGGCTTGCTCGTAGTACTACTTGTCCCTGCGCTTGTTAACTCAATGGTCGTTGTGGGACAGCCAAAATCTTTATGCTCCAACTTTGCCAAAACCTTTCCCGAGTTTATTGGCGGAAAGTGGCAACGAGTCTCCTCCATCCTTAACAGCTCTACATTGGCATCCTTCAGCCATGCTGGGAACCAGGCCAGTGGGCAGAGGCAGTTGAAGGGGTTTTCTGCTGCAGTGAGCTTCTCAAGTTTGGGGAAAAGGTTGAAGAAACCCTCGGGGAAGCCTTGCAAATAAAGGTTGCTCAAGTCGAGCTCTAGCAGATTAACCAGATTTTGGAAATCTTCTTGTTTTAGGGACCCCAAGGGATTCCCAGTTAAATTGAGGTTTCGTAGGCCCCCCATTGCCTTTAGTGTAGGTTGAATCTCTACAAGCAGATTTTGTGAAACATCCAGAACATGTAGGTTTGCCAGACTCCTTAGCAGTTCCTCATCCAGACTGGTCAGCTTCAATCCAGCTATTTTAAGAGACTCAAGGTGTGGTGTCTGTAAATCTTCAGGTCCAAGGGGTGGGATACTATTATAACTAAGATCCAAGTGGAGCAGACTGGGTAGTCGTAGAGCTGGCAACATGCTAATTTTATTTCCCTGAAGCTTCAGCTCCAGTAGGTTCTCCAGTCCCTCAAAAGCAGCTAGGTGAATGCTGTGGATGAGGTTGCTGTAGAGATACAGCCTTTCCAGGTTGACCAGTCCAGTGAAGCTGTCTTTGGAAATGTGAGTAATGCGGTTTGAGGAGAGATCCAGGTTGAGTAGAGAGGAGAGTGGGCTGAAAACCCCATCAGGTATTTCACTGAGAGCATTCTGACTCAAGTCCAGCATTCCAAGCTCGCTAAGCTCTACAAAGTCCTGCTCTTGCAAGGTCTTGATGTTGTTCTGAAAGACATAGAGGTACTTTGTGGAGGAGGGGAGGCCACGAGGCATGTAGATCAAGTTCTGCTGGACACAGAAGATGGAACTACTACCGGGGTTGCAAGAGCAGTCTTGAGGACATCTGCTGCTCAGAGATCCACTCAGTAAGTGAAACAAAATGAGATGAGACAGGGGAGATAATGGCCGCATCGTCGATCAGCGTCTGGCCTTTGTGATTGAAACCTGCAATAGAAAAAACAGAAACCCAAGGTCAAAACTAAAATCTTGTTGCTGTATATACTGTATGAGTTTACACATTGTTGGGCCTTTGACAATGGGTGTCCTGCAAAGTTTAGCTCCATCCGTAATTAATAAACACATATGAAACAGCTAACCAAAGTTTTCAGGACCTCTAAGGCAAACGTTCAGTAAGGTGTGTTGGAGCAGTTTGGAGCTAAACTCTGAAGGACATGGAGCAGGATTGGACAGCCTATGTTCAGTGTAATATTAATAAACTTCATTGTTTAATGTTCAGTCTTTTTTTTAAGACATTTTTGTCCGCTTCTGTCTGCTAAACCATTTTGGTTCTTTTGTTGGGACTGTGTAAAATGTAAAGTTTGGATCCTCAAGCAAAACCAGTTTTGAACAATTGCTTTACATGACTTATTCATACAAACAGAAACAGGCATGTTTGAAGTTTTGTCAAGTCTTTGAAACTCCATCCCTACACAGAGAAAACAAAAACCACAGCAGGGCACAGTAATGTTGACTATTTGTTGTGATGACCAGAATTGACCCAATGAAATGGTATGAAATACTGTGGCAGAAATCACCCATTTACTACATTGTATTGTATTGCTTATTAATAAAATATACTTAATAACTTCAAATATTCAGTAAATGTGTTCTGAATGAGTCAGAATGGCCACTCCTCAGTAAAAATGAATAAATGGGTACATGACTCCTCTGATGATTTGTGCACTATAATTGAACCTGGTTTCATTGTCTGGCTGATGAACTTTTATCGTTATTTTCCTGCATTTTCTGAGATCATCCAACAATGGCATATGGCCCAGTTGACCGAATGTCTGTTGACCTGCCTTTCATTTAGTTTCACTCTTTCCACTGTTTGCTTAATGAGTTCATCTCAGAAAGTTTAAACCTCATCCCAGAATGTGTCCTTAGAGGAGCCCACCCAGTGTCTCGACTCTTCACTGACACAACTAAGAATGTCTGAGAATAAGTAGCTATTTAAAAGTGAAGTGTAGTGGTTTTAAGCCTCTTATTTTTCAATTAAAGTCATTGTGTCATTTTGTATGTGTCTGATTGTTCAATAATCTCTCAGATGTCTTTGATTTCCTAATGAACAAAGAGCTAGACCAAGTCTCCCATCTTCTCCTCCGCTGAGGTAACAATGTGTATGTTTGTGAGTACAAAGAATAGTTTACTGTTCCAACAAGAGTCCTGATCACTAAAGGGCCAGTCTATTGAGGCAGATGAACAACCATTCATTTGGCAGGTACACTCACTCTTTTCATCCTTTTTTCTGTCCGAGTTCCCTTTTGTGAGACCCTTTCTCACATCAACCGTTTATCTTTTTTCTCTGCCCTTTCATTCCCTCTTCCCCTTGAAGGGCAATGGCTTGCTATTAGTAAGGCTTGTGATTGTTTGCTCATAGTCCTGTGATTATATTTGCTCACTATTTGTTTTAATCTGGTCTGATAATGTTTCCTTTGAAAAAGACTGTTTGACTGTTGCATCTCTGTGGAACATAAAATCTATTTATTAGTTGGTTCAAGATAGTCATTGGCTGGTCAGCCATGCAACACTTTCCAAAGATTAGCTTGACCACCTATATGACCAGGTAGTTTGTTGCTGGTACAATCTACAGTATCTACAAGCTAGAAACCAGCTACCATGTTGCAAAAGTGAAAAGTGTATGAATTTACCTGCTTTGTGACATTCAGTTTCACTCAATTAGTTGAATCATAATTATTCAACCATTTCGTGTTAGCCTGATAATCCTTTGGTTTCCCTCTCCATTTTATCTGATGTATATTTAGTTTTGATATTTTACCAACTGTGTTTTAGCTATAACATTGTGTTTGGACTCTCTGCAGGTTGCTTGACTTTTAACAGAAACTAGAGCAGGTTGCTACCAGGTTGCCTTTTTCTCTGGCATATGCACAATCCCACCGGCACGGCAGGAATTTTGCAATAACCCTAAAAATCCATCTTCATCACAGGAAGGTATGGGGCCTCCAGAGGGTTTGACATTTTTCTCTCTCTCTCACTCTCTCTTTATTTGTTTCAGGGTTCATGCACTTGTTTGCCAAGCTTCTGTCACAACTGATTGCGTGAAAACAGGTTTGACGAGGGTGGCATGAGGAGCAGAAGGAGGTCACAGGTGAAGCGGAGCTGAACGCCACCAAAACACCTTTTGTTCCCTTTATTGGTCACACATCAGAGTGATCTTAATCTTAGTCATTGATGAATAATAATTGCCTAACACTGACAACATGCTTTTTATAAAGGGAGTGTTGGAGATGTGCACATAAAAGAAAAAAAAAAAAAAAAAAAANAAAAAAAAAAAAAAAAAAAAAATCACAAAATGAAGAAATGTATGCTTTTGACTTTGTAATAAGGGTTTTCGTAGATTTATTAGTTGCATTTATGTAAATGTAACCTATTTGTTCAAGTATAAAACATGAAAAGAGTAAATACTGATAGCTATGTTTTTAAAGATATTGCCCCTTTTTAATTTTCATGTATTTCGTAACTGAATGTTAGTAGATTGTCATATAGAACTATTTATGTTAATAGATATTTAGCGACACCACACGCTAAACTGTTAAAAATGTTTAGCTACAGCTTTTTACAAGTCAGCGCATTAAACACAAGAGGCTCTCCAAATATAGGACTTAATGGGGAAAAATGTGTCTGTCCAGTAACTGCTGATGAAAATAAGTTGAACTGCAGTTTTCCGAAAAACATTTCGGAAACATTGCTCACGGTGCACTGTCTGACTTAATGCAGCATGCGCTACAGACAGAAGGTGAAGGTGGCAACCCTAAGCTTGACTGTTGCAGTTGACCTTTTGTACATTTAGCTTAAAAAGCTACAGTTTCATTGACACACACATAGTTTAACATTTACTAGTACAGAGGTGCAAGTGTGTGTTTCTTTGAGTAACATACATCACTACTGTCCTGAAATTACACAGCCACACGCACATATTCACACACAGATACACTTTTCCGTCAGCAACTCCTGAGGACAGCTGGATTGTGTTACCCAGAATGCATTTGGTCGGTCTCTTCGGGTGACAGTGCGCTCTCATTAAGTAACTGTTTTGTGATTAGGGTAGGGGGAGGATTTCAGAGAGGAAGCCAAAGGAGAAACAGGCATCTGCACTTAAATATGGATTCTGTGCAAGTGTGTACATGCCGGTAAGCGACTGTTTTTGTTTACGCATGCTTGAATCAAGCTCATGAGCATGTGGCTGATTTAAAATATGAAACAGATTTATCTGGGATTTTCCTTACGCTTCACTTCAACCACAACAGAAGCTTTTAAAACAGAGCCAAAGCCAATTCGACTAGCACTAAAATCAATATCTCTTTAGTATCTTCATTGTTTCTCTCTTAGACATCAATACAATTAAATGGAGAGCAAATAGAGACTTTTGCTTGTGTCCATTTTTTTATTTATATTTTTAACGAGAAAAAAATACTAGGAATCTCACCTCTCCAACAATATCTCTGTGTTCAGATTCGTCAAGATTTCTGCAGTAAGATCTAAATATGAAATAAGGGGCCGTTTACACGACACCGTTTTCAAATAAAAACGGAACATTTTTACGTGTTTTGGCCATTCATTTACACGACAACGGCGTTTTGGTGGCCTGAAAACGCAAACTTTTGAAAAGGGGTTTCAAAGTGCAAGTTTTTGAAAACGGCCTCCGTGTAAACAACAAAAACGCATATCTGTGAAAACGATGACGTCATGCACATGCGCATTACATGTTCAGTCTATAGTGTTTCATCGCCATCTAATGGCCTGCCAGCAGAATACAGCGTTTTTGTAGTCATTTTCACGGATTCGTATGAATGGGGATATTTTGACAACTGTGTCGTCTGTACGCGGAAAACTCAAAGGAAAAACTTCTCTGTTTTAAGCATATCGTCGTCATGCAAACGTACCCTAAATATGAACTAAAGTATTTCTAATGCATTTGTTCCAAGACTAAATTTTCTGAGCTCTGCTATCCACATTCATGCTATAACACTATACTCTTAATGTATGTCAACAATTCTGAGCATTCGCAACCCATCTTTTTTGGATTTTATCCACTGGGAATAGATTGGAACATGAAAAGTGGCATTACATTCAGTATCTATTTTTAGCTATTTTACCTTTTTATTACGATATTAACCAATAGAATGCACAGCCTAGATGACATCAGCAGAAAAAGAAAGTTGTTTCAGAGCAAGTTCTAACATATAATTATTTTGTGCATATATTATAAATTATAAAATTATTGTCATATTATCTGAACTAATTCTATTGGTGAAAAATAACACAATATGACCAGGAATAATGTACTTTGAAGTCTTATGCTGAAATATATAATCTCCAACTCAAAAACACTGTACAGCTAAAAAAAAAGTTGCTTAAAATGAAGAGGGTTAATCTATTGTAAACTTTGGGCTCTGCAAAAAGAAAATAACCTATACAGTGTAAATAATTGTTACAAAGACAAGAACACAAATTTTAGGTTCAGATTTCTTTGGATTGTTATTAGATAAGCATAATTAGGTCCACTTAACAAGTAGTTTCAGCCATAGCATTAATACACACATACACACTTCATGCCCTCCAGACAAAAACTCTCTCAAAAATACACAGAAGACACTAAAAAGGTGAAGAGTGTCTTAAACCAGACTAGGTGCAATAAAGGTATAACGTCCTCCCCCAGCTTTGCCCAGGGGCTGCAGGCAGTTCAAGTTACAATCTACTCTATGTGCGTGTGCACACCTGCTAGCCATGGACACGGGGAGACACCGCATTTCTGTGTGAAACATGAGAAACTGAACAAGACAAAAGACCAAAGTAGACCAACTTACAGATGCCTCTGACACACGCCAGCCTGTCATATACTGTTACAAATGTGGTTATCTATCTATCTATCTATCTATCTATCTATCTATCTATCTATCTATCTATCTATCTATCTATCTATCTATCTATCTATCTATCTATCTATCTACCTATCATGGATGTAAAAACAATGCGTGGTCAACTTTAGCATTTCTGGTACGAGAAGTATTTTACGATGGGTGTGTTGAAGAAAGATGTCATTTTGGTGTTCTAAGCATCCTTTTGTCCTGCACATATTTTTCTGAAGGGCTCCAATTGAAAAGAGTGTTTGCGACTGGATTACCCGCAATATGCTGCTGCTATGACTAGCATGCTGTCAGGTGGCATAATCTGCAGCCATGGCATTGTGTGTGCATGATTCATATTCCCTCTCTGCCTTTCTACACATGATTATGCACTACAAAAAATACAGTTGTTCAATAAAAAATATCTAGATATCCATAAAACAAGATAAATTTACTTCAAATATGTTAATACATGACAGATTAGATAAGTAAATGGTATGTTTTATGGTTATGTGGCATTTTAATTACATCTGAATATCATTTAATGCCAAAAGCAACCCTTCTTCTTGCTTTTTTAAATTACATTTTTTTTTACTTTGTCAAATGATCCATTACGATGTCTTCGTCATTGTTGCTTAGTGATTTTTGCGTTCTTTGGCTACCGCAGCTAACAGTTTATTTCCAGTCACAGTTGCCATTCCATTAGAAGCTGTTGCTTAAAGTCCCTACTGTCTGTATGAACCATAGACTGTAAAGAAATATAGACAATGCACCTTCACTGTCTTCTATTGTAGATAAGCGAAGCCGACAATGTCCAAATATGTCGCTGACATGTTGGACCCTGAGTCTGCGCAGTAGTGAGTGTGATGTTGAGCCGTGCTATCAAGGCCCCACCCATATTTCCGCAGAATCGGTTAGTAAAGTTTACTGCAGAACAACTCATTGTTAAATAAACAGTCGGTGTGAAATAAACAGTTATGGAAATGTAGAAAAAAAAGTTAAAGCTCCTATCTCCTCTCGGAAATCCCGAAAAAAAGTCTGTTGGTGTCTCAGTGACTACTTCGCTCAGAGAAGCTGTCAATGTCATCTGTCAATCATAACGTCAAACACCCGTTTTTATAGCAGCAATAACTAACTAAAACCAAACTTATTTAAAAAACGAACACTTGAACTTACATCAGCATGATAAAACTACATAAAATGACAGAAACCATCTTTGGAAAAATTTATTTGAAGTGTAATTTGATTGTTTAGTTTGTCTCACGTCCCATTAAATTACACGGAGAGGGCGGGGTTTATCAGCTATTCTGCATCCAGCCACCTGGAGGTGATCGAAATATTTGGGCTTCAGTTTTCAGGACTTGAGCGGCACACTTGGTATGAACGTGCAACAGGATTCAAGCCAGTATTCTCTTACCAGTTACCAAAGTAATATAAAATATAGCGACGTCCATAAAACTGAAGTCTTATCACTTTTAACACGACAAGAGTCCAGTCAAGCTGCGAGTTCATCTGTCAAATCTTTATTAACCAACAGCAGCGTTTATATCTGGTGGAGAACAGAGTATTTAAGTCGTGCGTAAAACACAAAACTCTAAACAAACATGAAACCCACAACAAATGGTAGATGTGTTTGTGCAGCACAGAAAAACTAATTGTCCAGTCAAGTTCCCTTCACATTGCGTGGGTTTTCCGAGGTTGTGAGTCCTGAAAATTTACAGGTGTGAGTTCGGTTACAGAATGCGTTGTCACTCCTGTAAATAACTGAACTGTGTGTGAACGTAACCGTATTAAGGACTCAAATACAGGACTGACAACCGTATTCTGCTGCTGTGTGAATGTGGCCTTAGAATTCTCGCTAATATTGTACTAATAAAATGTGCAATTAATCAATAGTCTGTTTACTATAAAGGGCAAACTGGATTTGCATTGTTTGGTGATAAATGAAGTGAGAAGAGAACTGTTTGTTCTTGTCTATACATGTCTCTTTCCCTCTCTCTGCAGGTGTAGTTGGTTCAGGACAGGTTCCTAGTATTTTAAGCTTTGTTTTTTTGGCTTACTTTCAGACCAAATCGGTGTGTAATAGAGTGAAACGTAACAGCTTTCACATCTCTCAAAGAAAAACAAACACACGCACACCATATGAACGTATTTATCTGTCCAAGGTGAAAACTCATACACCAGTTAAACACATTCAAGCAGCAAATTACTCAAGTTAGCACATTCTTTATTGTTATTCAATGTACTATGTAACACATAATGGGTGTCAAAAACGTTGTTGGCCTGATGCCATAGATCTTAATACCATGACTCGTACGCAAGTACACAGATTTTAGGCGCTAGTGTCAGTCACCAGTCAAAGAGCTAACCCTGAGAGTTAAATGATGTTTAAAACTGGTCTGCAGTCAAAAAGTTCAGTAGACCTTATCACACGTTTACTAATATTGCACAGCATCTGTGCCAGAGAAAGAGAACGAGAGAGAAACCAAAATAAAATCAAAAACTATTGATTGGAAAACAGTCTTACCATACATTGCTACCATACATTGAATTCTTTTAAATATGAATATGAATTGAATGTGAACTTGAAGACAAATGTGAATTGAATTGAACTGACAGAGAGAAAAACAAAAAGAAATCAGAGTAAACCATAAAAACGATTGCATGGAAAACATTTGAATTTGAATACGAAACTTATGAATGTCAATGAAAAGTGAATTGAACTGAATTAATCAGTGAAAAAAAAAAATTGCATGCAAACAATTAAATTAATTGGGATTTAAATATTAATTGAATGTGAACTGAAAAGAACTGACTGAGAGGGAGAGAAAATGTTTTTGTTTGGAAAACCTTTGCATGGAAAACAGTCATGCCAAATAAGTACATTTGAATTTGCATAAGAATTAAATTAAATTCAGAAATAAATTCAGTGAACCTGAAGTTGAACGTGAATTGAACTGAGCTAGATCAAAGTAAACCATAACAATAATTGTGGAAAACGTTCATTTGAATTTGAAACTGATGTGAATGAGAAGTGAACTGAACTGAATTAAGTGATTAAAAAACTACTGTATGAAAAACACTCATGGCAATAGAGTACAGTCAATTAAATTAATCTGAATTTGAATTGGATCTAAACACGAATTTAATTAAGCAAGTGGGAGTGAAAGGTTTTCAATGAGCAAAATCAAATCAATGTAAGTTTTAATTTGAATATAATGAATGTAAATGACAAGTGAATTGAACAAAATTGCTGTCATGACAACTCTTTAAGTATTTAGCATGATAATGGATATGACAATGTTGATGTTTGATGTTTGGTCTTGGCGAAACAGATCTGCAACGCTGCTGCTGTTGTTGGTTATTGCCGCTGCTGCAGAGCAAGTACGGGACTTACGGCTACTGCCAATACATAAACGACATGCTGCTGCTGTACAAAACATGAATTACCAATAGCAGATATATACAGGTGGAGCTAGGGAAGGTGGAGGGTTTCTGAAAGCAACTGCAACTGCTACAGAAAATGCTGGCCAGTATATGAAGATTGAGAAGCAAACTAATTGGCTACTGATACAGCAGGAACCAATCAGCTGTGCTATGATGAACAGATTGAATTTAGGCTTTTATTCATTTATAAACATTCATCAACTCGCACATCATTAATGTAAATTACAAGATAATTTACATTATCTTGTAAATTTGTATATTATTATTTTTATTATGTGTCTTGTCGCTGTCACTCTGTTGCACTGTGGAGCTTCTGTCACTAAAACAAATTCCTAGTATGTGTAAACAACATACCTGGCAATAAAGCTCTTTCTGATTCTATTCTTCTTCTTCTATCAGTTGTGGTAAACAGAAGCTCATGAATGCGATGCGAAAAAGCGAGGCAAATCGCAGAAGAACGGACCTTTCACACCAAACGCGAAACGACTGATCATCTTCTGCTAATTCCCGCCTGCACGCTAAGTGGCGCCGACCAACAATGCATTTGTCCTCATGTGTGTGTTTCGTATATGGCTTTAACATCGTCTGCTGCATAATATACAGCATTAAATTAAGATAAGTTTGGTATTACATTAGAAACACAAACTATCTTAAAATATAATTATAAGTACAATTAGCATCAAGCTACATTTCAAAATGTATATGATTATTAATGTCTTTGCTCAAAATGCACTTTAAACCATCATCGAGTTATTGTATTAACCTCTGATTATGATCTAAAGTGAGTTTTGATTCGATAATGGGCAGACATGCATTCTGTGTATGTTTTATAATGGATTGGACGTTAAATCTGATTATCATTTGTCATAAACATTCTTTATTGTTATAAAAATACCATAAGCTGCATAAAAAAGACACCGAAAACATATTGTCATAATCATGTCTATTTGCCTTCATATTTCATCTGTAGAAACATTCTCTCTCAATTTTTATATACGGAAGAGTAGAAGATATGATTACATGATTGACAGATCCAAAACGCGCTCTCATAATCATAACACTCGCGCACATGGAAGAAAATGGACAGTGATCACATAATTCAGTGGAAAATGACTAGAAATTATATTCTGTATAAAGAACATGTGAGAATAAATCTGTTCTCAGATACCAATAATAATCTCCTCCTGGATCTTCTTCTGTGTTTACACTAGTTTTCGAAACAGTGCCACCATTCTCGCCCTTCTGTGCAACAGCAGCTGCTCCGGGCATGTGATCTAAAGCTCAAATCTAATTGGACGGCCCGTTTCAGCACGGAGCAACGGGGAAAAAAATCGACACACTGGTCGAGAATTTTGTGCCGAATTTCGCGTTCAGTGTGAAAGGGCCTTTACGCAGCACGTTTGAGCTTCTGCATTAACCAATGAGGTTTGTTCTCTCGGGTCAAGCGGTTTGGTTGAGCTTGTTTATGTTCGCTGATCACAATTTATATGCGAATAAAAGACGAAATTAAATCTGTTCATCATATAAAACGATCGAGTCTCTTCAGAAAATTTGGACTCTGGCTACGTCTACATTAATCCAGAGACATTTGAAAATGTTTTCAACCACTAAATATGTATTAGTTTTACGATCTCTTTATGAACTTTTTGAAGCGTCAAAGTGGTAGTTGCGTAGATGTCAACAGAGGGACAGAAATCTCTCAGATTTCATCAAAAAGATCTTCATTTGTGCTCCGAAGATGAACAAAAGTCTTATGGGTTTGGAACGACAAGAGGATGAGTAATTAATGACAGAATTTTCATTTTTGGGTGAACTAACCCTTTAAATTGAATAAAAGAATTCGAAATAATCATGCAATAAGTACATTGAATTAATCTGAATTTTAATATGAATGAAATGTGCCTGGAGTGTAAAGTCAATTAAATTGAATGGAGCACAAGAGAGAGAGAGAACTAGCGGCTGGGACATGCTGGAACAACTCGTCCTGCCGCCCCCTTCTTGCCCCGCAGGGGGTGTCCTGTCTTCTGACCAGCTGTGTCAGCTTGAGTGTTTTCTGTGTCAGGGACTCTAAAGACTTCAGTCTGTCAGACCAAGATTCTGCACAATTTCTTAGCCATTAATCAAATAATCATATTTGTGACACTGAGCATGTGATCTCCTTTGTTGAAAAGGTCAGATTTCCACTGAAACCCAAGATGCTCTTTAGATGATCGTCAGGTTTTACACATTGACAAAACTGTGTTCATGCAACTCATGTGAGGCTGCCTTTAAAGCAAAGGGGAAACAAACTAAGAATCAAGGTACTAAAAAAAACTATGTAAAGCACTGTTTAGAGCTCAACACCTCAGTCCCAAATTACGCAGCAGATCTATTTACAACCCACAGCCTATTAAAACAAATAAACGGATGTCGGTTCACCTCCAGTGATGACGAGGTATGCTGGAACAAGACCAAATCGGTTTCTCTGGCTGCCTGTCCGGACCTGCTTGTACCATGGTGACGTTGAGGCCCTCTTGGAGTTCATTTACCTCCTCCGACTGACATAGCTCTTGCTTGTAATGTGTAGACATGGTGTAAGCGTGGCTAAAGTAACTAAATACTAGGGAAGTTCTCCATCACTCTCCAACACACTGCTCTGTTTGTGTACTGTTGCAGCTCACTGAAAAGCGATGAAAGACAGTGTGGACAATGCGTGTGTGTGTTTTAGAGGCTTATCTGATCCCATCCTGGCAGTCTGCTGATGAATTTGTTCTGAGACAGTTCAGTTGTGTCACTGATCGATTTAAGTGTGTGCAGCCAGAATTAATGCATTAGGCTACATTCACACTGCAGGTAAAGGTGGCCCAAATCGGATTTTTTTTGCCCACATGTGACTCATATCTGTTTTCCCCATGACAGTGTGAACAGTACAAACCACATGGAATCTGATCTTTTCAATTCCGATTTGTGCCACTTCCATAAGTGGTGCTAACTCCAATACAGGTCAGATGTTTTGTAATGCGACCGCAGTGTAAACAGTCATATCGGAATTCATGCGATTTTGACATCACTTGAGATCAGCATTCGTCACCATTCTGCGCTCATGGGAGTCTATTCAAAGATTTGACATACCCAATGTTATCAAGACAGTTGCGAAAGGCAGTCAGAAGGGCAGTGACGTGTCAGAACTCGTATTACAGAGACAGCTCTTTAATACAAGCAAAACATGAGGGCTCCTATCATCGCGCTGTGTGTGTTGCCAAGTCCGCGATTTTCCCGCAAAATTGGGTTACTTTTTCACTGTTGCCGCGGGTTGTTTTGCAACTCCGTGGGTTGAAGCAACCGCACTAACGCGATATTTAACCTCCGAAATGCGATTTTTACCGGGATACCCCACAGAACGCGATTGGGCTAGTTTTGAGAAACAATTATGTGGATTTTGTGGTAAAAACCTGGTAACCCCATTTGTATCGTCCTTTTGCGCATACAGGCCAGTTCAGAACCATGATCTGTTCACACTGGAAGTCTGATATTGGCCACATTTGAAACAACAATGTGAACAGCTACACAAAAAAATCAGATCTGAGTAAAAATCGAAATTGAGCATTAAGGCTCGCAGTGTGAATGTAGCCGGTGACCTCAGTGTAACTTTTCCAGTATTCTCAAGTTGCTTGTATGACTTTGCTGTATGAATATGCACATTGATTAGCCAATCATAACAGAT
Organism: Anabarilius grahami; assembly: GCA_003731715.1. Classification (NCBI taxonomy): domain Eukaryota; kingdom Metazoa; phylum Chordata; class Actinopteri; order Cypriniformes; family Xenocyprididae; genus Anabarilius; species Anabarilius grahami. The sequence continues at coordinate 4,192,406 of RJVU01053127.1, forward strand.
GTCATTTACATCTTAAAGGGATAGTTCACCCTAAAATTAACTTTGAAGGATCATGTGACACAGAAGAAAGTAAATGACTCCAGTCTTCAGTTTTCTTTCTTCAGTCAGTAACACGCGCATGTTTTGTATGTTTTGTAAGTACTTACTGTTACAGCCTTAATATAACTCAGGTATCAGCCAAAGTAATCAGAGAAGCAGATCCCTTTGATCAAACAGTGCTCTCCTGAGCGCCTGCGTTTGAAAGAAAGTAGACGGATGTTTGCTGTTCTTGACTTGTGAAAACCTGAACACCACCCAACAGATGCAGCCAAAGGACATAACTCTCTGTCCTCAAGCAAACAACAAGATGTTACAGCTCACATTCAGAAAGAAAAACGAGTGTGGAAGAGATGTTCTTAGTGCACCTGGGATTTTTTATGCAGTTTGTATCCTTAAAGTTGAAGCGTGTAATTTTTCCCAAAAATAGCAAAATAATGATCGTTTCCAAACAGGTTGCACTCATTTTATCTTCTACTGGCTGGATAAACAGATAGCCCTGCCTCAAATTCATAGTATTGGTTGAGATAGTGTTGCTATGTGCTGTTGGTCGGTATGCACAAAAAAAAAAGAAAAAGTAATGTTTTGAAAGCGCCACAGAGTTTACACTTTCAGGGGATTCAACCAATGAATTGCTTTTGTATAGTAGTCTCTGATGCATATTAAGCTAGGATAGGAGAAAGTATTTTAGTATTGCATCCAATCTTATTAATCAGAATCAGAATCAGAAAGAGCTTTATTGCCAGGTATGTTGTTTACACATACTAGGAATTTGTTTTAGTGACAGAAGCTCCACAGTGCAACAGAGTGACAGCGACAAGACAAGACACATAATAAAAATAATAAAATAATAATATACAAATTTACAAGATAGACAAAGTGCAAAAAAAAAAACAAAAAAAAAAGAAGCAAAAAACAATATATAATATAGAAATATAGAAATAATGCTTATTTCTAACATTTTCTGACCTCTGTTATGATTTATATGCGTGTTTATATTTCTTTGTTGCTCTTGGCATTGGTTCTTGCCTTCACTCCGCTCAAGATCATACACACAGCAGGGTTGCAATATAAACTGTGTTTTTACAAGTGGACACGACGACAGAACATACATAAAAAAATCCTAAAAGCTAAACCATGAGATAATACATTATTTGAGCTTTTCTTCACCAGCCTTCCTTATCTCTTGTCAGCAGTTTTGGGGAAGCTGTTTTGAAACAGCCCATAATTCAAAGTACTTAAACTACTCTCAAGCTATTCTTGTTAAAAAAGTAGCTAGCTACAACATTTGAACAGCAACATTTAAATGAATGTTTTACTATAATGCCTCTCATGCTAAAGGTAGATTGGTTAGTAACATTGTTACTTTTAATTATTGAAGAAAACTTAAATCTTAAAAAAGATAAAATTTTCATCCTACAGATTATGGAGAATATGGAGATTCTCTCCTGTATGGATTCCAGTATGAATATTCAAATATTCTTGTATATAATTATTATTTTTTCATGCTTGTTTCTGGTTGTTTTCCTAAAAGACTCCTTAAAGATTTTTTACAGGTCCATATGGAATCTGCAAACATCACACATGAATATTTGAACGGTAGCTGAAAGCATAACATTAGCCAAAATATTTAATAAAAGAACAAGGGTCAGGAAATACATCAAACTTTTGAATGACAGACATTCAAATTGTTCCGAGCTCTCTGACACTAATAATAAGGTTGCATGTTCCATTGTGTCATCTTTAATGCTCCTGTATTGCAATCCTTTGTATAGTCAACACTTCAAGGAGGAAGAAACCAAAGGAAAATCAAATCCCTCGTCTTAGGAGGAGGGCTCATGCTTTGGCAGTCACTACTGCAACAGATTTTCGTGATTTTGAGTGATCAGTATAATCCAAACAAGCGACAGATTTCTAGAGTTTCCATCTGACCTTTAACAACAGCCATCGTAGTCAAGACAACAAAAGCCCCAATCTTTACAATCAAAGTGCTTCTAACTAAATAATCTTCAGATGTCAGACACTTGACTCTACCTCAGTCTATAAGGCTGTTCTTCACTCAGCATCTGCACACACTTATTCCTGCTCGCTGTGTCTTAACGTCCATCATGCAGTTATTAACTGTGACTGGGAAGCTCTATCTGAGATACTTCCCTATTTAGTTGTCATGGTGGCATGACCCGAGCACTTATTAGCTGACCCTTGGGATTAGTCCAAGCCTGGCCAGGGGGGGTTAAGCCTTCACCTCCGAATGCCCACTCTAACATCCCACTAGTCCCTTTAATTAAATTGCTGAGACACCGTGTCAGGAATGTTTGCCTGTGCTTTTTGCTTGCTCTCCTTCTGTATCTCTGTCTTTGCTTTTCTCATACGCTCGTCCCTCCTTCGTACCCTAAGTGCCCCCTCTGTGTTTGCCTCTCCCGAACGATGACTGGCAGACTGCCAGCTGATCTCTAACTCTGACCGAAACAAAACGAGAAAAACGTGTTAACATGCTTACTACAGTTATTATCACAAATTATATAAGGAATGCGGCCCAGATTACTAATGACGGGTCAGATTTACCTCGCAGCTGGGTTCTTGGTCTGCTTTGACGTCATTCATAAACAATATTTTATTAAACAAACAAATAATAATGTGGGTTTGCTGCTCAAAGGGTTAGTTGAGTGCAGAATGAAAATATGGTTATGCAATCTGCTAAGCTATTGAAACTTCATCTCTACACTACCAACATTAAAGGTTCTTCAAAGCATTCTCAACCTCTCAGGTTCTCCTGAAGAGTATGTAAAGCCCATGAGATGTTCTTTAAATATTAAACAAGATTAAACTTCAGTCCAGTATATTGGTTTCTGTGTTCCTGTCAGCAAAATATGGTTTTCTAAAGGACTTATTAAAGACTTATTCTTCTTCACATTGGTTCTTTTGAGATCTGTCCACTGAAAGGTTCTTTGAGGTACCCAAAATGGTTCTTCTATGGCATGTGAAACCCCCCTTTTGAAACCTTAATTTTTAAAGAGTGTATTCTAAAACCTGAATAACTTAACAGATATATAAAGGTTGTGACCATTTTAACATCTCTGCCAGACCTCTTACCAACCACTGAGCAGAGGAAAGAGACGTACAGCTGAGGAGGATTTCCAAACCTATTCAGGATCACTAAAATGAAAGGCCAAAATCTCAGCATGTCACTCAACCCTTGCTCCAAAGTACTTCTTAATAGAGTCCTCCACAAAACCTTTCTCCTCAACTGTTGAGATTTCTTTGAAGAAACAAAAATAATGGGTTTAAAAGCCGGAATAACTGAGCATAATCTTCTTTATGCCATGTGCAACTAAACTCATTTACACCTGAGAACCAATACTCACCCGTTTAGGTGCCAGCAGCTTGGGTGAGAAAGGGGATGGAGGTTTAATGACATTACAGGGACAATATTAGGAGCCTGAATTAAACGGGTTTCGCAATTGACAGCATACTGTATATGCATTGAGCACACGTGAGAATAACGCAATCACAAGCCAGTTACCATAATCCAGCAATAATGTTAATGTAAAAACGATGTTTAACCCTTTGATATTTTATATTAAAGGGTTAGTTCACCCAAAAATGAAAATTCTGTCATTTATTACTCACCCTCATGCCGTTCCACACCCATAAGACCTTCGTTAATCTTCGGAACGCAAATTAAGATATTTTTGTTGAAATCCGATGGCTCCGTGAGGCCTGCATAGCCAGCAATGACACTTCCTCTCTCAAGATCCATAAAGGTACTAAAAACATATTTAAATCAGTTCATGTGAGTACAGTGGTTCAATATTAATATTATTAAGTGACGAGAATATTTTTGGTGCGCCAAAAAAACGAAATAACGACTTATTTAGTGATGGCCGATTTCAAAACACTGCTTCAGGAAGCTTCGGAGCATTATGAATCAGCGTGTGAATCAGCGGTTCAGAGCAACAAAGTCACGTGATTTCAGCAGTTTGACGCGCAATCCGAATCATGATTCGATACGCTGATTCATAAGGCTCCGAAGTTTCCTGAAGCATTGTTTTGAAATCAGCCATCACTATATAAGTCGTTATTTTGTTTTTTTGGCGCACCAAAAATATTCTCATCACTTTATAATATTAATATTGAACCACTGTACTCACATGAACTGATTTAAATATGTTTTTAGTACATTAATGGATCTTGACAGAGGAAATGTCATTGCTGACTATATGGAGGCTACACTGAGCCATCGGATTTCAACAAAAATATCTTAATTTGTGTTTCGAAGATTAATGAAGGTTTTAGGGGTGTGGAACGGCATGAGGGGAGTAATAAATGACATTATTTTCATTTTTGGGTGAACTAGCCCTTTAACCCTTACAACAGTGGTGCTAAATAGCCTACATCAACTTAATAACAAATGAGACAGTAGGCAAATACCTTTATAAAGGAATCTCTGTCAGCAGATTGCACGATTGTGCTGGTGATGCTTGTCTTGTGAAATAATTTATTGTGTTTGTGTGATAGATTTGTGCGACCGATAGGCTGAAATCTCCTCAGGCGAACGCGACTAACTTTTAATTTAACTTTGTTTTTTAAAAGCACACAGTGGTGTATTTGACACATGCACGTGGGTAAAAAAAAAAAAAACCTTTAAAAGCGTAATTAAGGATGTCAGTCCCCCTAAACTCACTTATGATTTATCCCATAGTTATGTATCGTTTTGTTTATGTTCTGCCGGCTGCCGCGGGATAGTGAGATAAACAGAGGAATGGACAATTCACAACCATTAGCCTAAACCAAGCAGTCCTTGCACGATGATATTTTGACTTGGGTTGCCTGGCACTAAGCGCATGATTTTAAAATATACATGTTTTATTGAAAGTATACTGAGCTCACGAGACCAGCAAAAGGTAGATTAAAGTTCAGACATTTTAACAGTTCACTACCATACCAACTTGTATTGTTTCCGCAACAAAAGTAAACTAAATTCCAGAATTAAAACTAATTCCTGATTATTATTTTATTTTTCTCTATCTTGTGTAACCATTTTGCGCGCTGAAATGTTTTGTGCAACCATAAACATTAAAGTTTTTTTATGTTTACATTCTAGCATATTCAGCAAGTAGCAATCTAGAAATAATTAATTGCACTGCTTACCTGTAAAACTTCGAAACGTTAAGCAAGCCTGCGTTGTTTTATCCACAAGAGACCACGGAATAAAAGAATGAAGCTCAAACCCCTTGTGGTCATTCCCTAAGCAGGAATAATTTCTCCTGAAGGCAAGCTTTGACACACATCATATGCAATGAACATACGGAGTCTCCCCGATCCATGCAGGTTGCGTCCAGCCAGACGTCTGAACTTTAGGAACACGATGGTGTTTTTACTGAATGGCAGGAGCGTAACACCTCCAGAGTTTTAGGAAGGAGGAGCAAAATTCTTCAGGCTTGACACAACTCTCCGTCGCCGGGCTGTGGCAATAAGGGGGTATGTCCCGATTCCGTACTACTCCACAAGAAATGTAGTATGCACGTGCAGTTCACTATTGTCCCGTATACAGTTTGGAATGGAATATTATAATATACTGTGTCGTAGTTAAGGTGCGGTCACAAAAGGTCCATTGTCTGTTGTCAGTATTGCAGTATATATGAAGTAGGCCTACTGCTGCACAGAAGTGAACTCCAATCCAAGCAGCTTTCTGTTGGTCAACGCGAAATCGGCGCGACTGAAATGACTGGATTTCGACCGCGAATATTCCATGACAATATGCTAAATGTGGTCGCACCTTTAGTGTTATTAGTAAAACTTGTGATTTGCTATTATGATTTTACAGCAGTTACCATAATTGTAGCATAAGTTCTTAGTAAATTTTTGTTCTCGCTTAGTAGTTTTTTTTTGAGCATCAGTTTGTTAAAGGCCCGTTCACACCAAGAACGATAACTATATTTGTGTCCACACCTACGACCGATATCGGTCTACTTATTCTAAGCTCATGCGTTGTTTCAAAGTGTATATAACATGTTTATGCTGTTCTCGTTACATACTTGGCTTTAACCAGCAGATGTCCTCATTTTGTTTCGAATCGCTAATCTAACATTTAGTTAACGAATATAGTGGAATAAAAACAACACCTAGTCTTCACTGCAACTTCAATGTAAGCAAGACAATGTTGTCAAAACTTGCGGTGGATACCTGAGGTAATTTTATATTTCACTGTTTGCTATCCTGACATAATGATCTCATCATTAATACTTCTCACCATTTATTCCGAGGGTATGACGATTGTTCTGCATATCCATTTTCTTTAAAGGGGCTATATGTAAGATTTTTACTTTAATAAAGCATAAAAATACTCTAATATGTTTGCAGATATTTAGGAAACATGCCAAGTTCACCTACTTGTTTCTCAGAAAAACAATGCTACAGCCAGATATTCTACTTTGAAATGTGCGTTCCGTGTCGGAATGTCTGTCTTTGTTTTGGTCTGTGCGAAACCGTGTGCTGCCAGTTTATCCAATAGTATTTCGACATCACAGATTGCCAGTTGGTGGAAAACATCGCGTATTGTAGCCATGGAAACCAGCAAACAAACTAGGTCAGAGAATTGCAGATTCTACCTGACCTAAAAAGCCTCTGCATCCATCTAAAAATCTCTATGAATGACAGCATAATAAAACACAGATAAATCAACTCATTAGCTTACAGTGTGTAAGTCTCCTCAGCTTTCATTGTCAATTGACCCTTCGCCGGGAGTTTGATTGACAAGCGATCTAACCAATCAGAACGCCGAATCCGCCATTTTGTCCGACAAAGCAGTCAGGAGTTAGAAGATTAACCTCGGCGGAGTTAAACTAAAAAAATTGTGTGTATTAATGTCTTTCCGCGTTTGAAACGACATTTCTCATGTTCATTCATGTTTATTTGATGCTATAAATGAACTAGTAGGAAGAGACGATCGGTTTACGAGCCTCTTGAGCTGAGGCGCTACAGCGATCTGTCACGACCATGGTCACGACACATTAAAGAGCCACAAAACGGTTTTTATTGTTTGAATTTCTTAAAAAACTACACAGTTTGAGAGCTGGGACTTTGTTTAATATCATAAGTAACCTGCTCTGTCTTGTCTGTCGACGTGTTGTCAGTATCCTCTTTGCTCCGCGATGTATTTTTCACTCTGTGGCGTGACAGCGCCATGGCTTGTCGGACAAAGCAACAGTAAGGGGGGCGGGTCTTTGCGAAGGGTCAATTGCGCTCCCTCTGCGCGTCTTTGAACGAGGGGGCGAGGCAAACAATATTTTGAATTTGGACTGCAGTACCTATTTTGTCATTCCTACATAGAGCCCCTTTAAAATATCATTGAAAAGGGGGTTTGACTTGTCAAACTGTGTTTTTTTCTGGACCTCGGCAACTTCTTCGCAATGCCGTCTGCCATTTTAAATGTGCAACCCCTAAATTAGAATTGATTCAGGTGACCAGAAAGCTACTAAAGTATTTAAAACAAAGTACTATTAAAGTAGCCTACTATTAAAGTACCATTTAAAACAGTTCATGTGACTACAATGGTTCGAATCAGTGGTTCGGAGCGCGTATCAAACTGCCAAAGTCAAATGCTGTGTCCGAAATCCACCCCTATACCCTCATTCACTATTCCCTAGGCCTACATTACTTCACTAATATAGTCCACTTGAAGGAGTGAACAAAACGAGTGAGTGAATTCGGACACTGAGTGCAAGGGCTGCCATTTTCGCATAGTTGCAAAAATTCCCTGGCGAGACGCGGGAATTCATTCAGCGTGCGACTCTCACCGTGCATTATGGGTATTCTGAAGCCGTTGAGCGTGCACAAAGAGCTTAGAACCCAAGAGGCGACACTTTGATACTTTTTGGGTAACAGCAAAGTATATACACTAACAAGAAGCGACAGTCAATAGAACGTTCCATTGAAACACCGGCGCCCAGCAGCAGCCCTGCGTTTCCGCCATTTTGGGGTGAAAGCGAGTCGGCAGTCCACTAGTTTCTATGGCAATATCAGCTGCTTTGTTAAAAAAAAAAACGTACATTAAAGCTGAAATCCAACCTGAATGATGACAACACAGAATAAAATACTATCAGTAGTGATCATCAAATCCTTTTAACAGTTTATTTTACAAACTTTGTGTTTAAGTCTTTCACTTTTTTTACAAAACCTTTGCTCTCTAGAAACCCAGTCAGTTTGGGTTAAAATTCTTTAAAAGGCTTATAAACACTGAATTATTACCAACATATGAAATTAAATTAAGGACATGCATGAGAAAAATTGGTATTTTGGTGCCAAGCTTAATGACTCTGAAGAACATCTCTGTAATGAGGAATAAGAGGGCGGCACCGAGAAACGCCTGCATCTCAGATGCTTTCATATGATTATAATAACGTTAGTTTCAGACATGCTCTCTTTGTTCGCAATTACTTGTGAAGTGTTATTACCTTTGAAAATGCTTAACATTAAGGAAGTGCAAAGTTCAGTTAGCAAAACTTTTTAAGTTGGGGAAAAATTATTTTTGATGATGACCGTTGGTTTTGACGGAAATTCCTTGTAAAGAAATGTTTTAGGCTACATCAACTCATTTCTGATTATAGAGAAGAAGGGTTAATTTCATAACTCTACCATTTACAGAAATTAAACAAACAAAATATGTAGTGCATGTGTATCTTTTCATTTGTGAAAATGAAGTACACATACTTTTAACAAGAATTTTACCAACATATGAAATTAAATTAAGGACATGCATCAGAAAAACTGGAAATGTTGGACAATAAATATATGAATATAACAGCTTGATTTAGCAGTTTTGTCTATTGTCCGTTAAAGCAAAAGTGTCCAAAAGTGGGAATTATGCGATAATGGACACAGCAATGCACCATGTATTTTAAGATCATTATGTTTGTAGCGTGATCCATTAAAACGTACAATATAGCCTATTTCAATTCAGACCTAGATATTATTACTATTACTCCACTAGGTCTGAAATTGTTTGCTTTAAACATGATGATAGTAGGCTAACTAACATTACATCAGATGGATGAATGGTCGGATTCCACAACTGGTAAAATAAAACATATATAAGACAATACAACATTTACTACAACATTACGCGCTACCGGAGCGCCATCTAGTGACTGTTACCCAAAAAGTATCAAAGTGTCGCCTCTTGGGTTCTAAGCTCTTTGGTAACAGCCACTAGATGGCGCTCCGGTAGCACGGCCGCCATTATGGACTGAAAATACTAACTGGACCATAGAATCCTTCACATCTTACGCACCCAAAATCGGCGAATTTCACTGCCAAATCAGAAGCGCAATAGAACAGTTTTTTTTTTTATTAAGTCACCAGTAAATTGTATGGCTCCTACAGTAATGTTGTATTGTCTTATATATGTTTTATTTGACCAGTATTGGAATCCAACCATTCAACCATCTGAGATAACGTAGTTAGCCTACTTTATTGAGTATTTCCATTTTATGCAACTTTACACATTTATTAATAGTAAATTAATAATTAATAAATTTAAGATCATCATGTTTGCAGTGAACAATATATTTTAGACCTAGTGGAGTAATAGTAATAATATCTAGGTCTGAACTGAAATAGGCTATATTGTACATTTTAATGAACAAACATAATGATCTTATAATACATGATGCATTGCTGTGTCCGTTATCGCATAATTCCCACTTTTGGACACTTTTGCTTTAACGGACAATAGACAGCACTGCAAAATCAAGCTGTTATATTCATACATTTATTGTCCAACATTCCCATTTTTTATGATGCATGTCCTTAATTTAATTTCATATGTTGGTAATAATTCTGTGTTTATAAGCCTTTTAAAGAATTTTAACCCAAAGTGACTTGGTTTCTAGAGAGCAAAGGTTTTGTGAAAAAAGTTTAAAAGACTTAAGCACAAAATGTGTAAAATAAACTGTAAAAAGGATTTGATGATCACTAGCGATAGTATTTTATTCTGTGTTGTCATCATTCAGGATGGATTTCAGCTTTAATGTATGTTTTGTTTTAACAAAGCAGCTGATATTGCCAGAGAAACTAGTGGACTGCCGACTCGCTTTCACCCCAAAATGGCAGAAACGCAGGGCCGCTGCTGGGCGCCGGTGTTGCAATGGAACGTTCTATTGAGTGTCGCTTCTTGTTAGTGTATATTCTTTGGCGTGCATCGGCTGTATACTCGTTATTGCGGTGCATTGTGGGATTGAATGAGAGCACTCAACATCGTCCACTATGGTTTCGGACACCACTACAAATGGCTGTCCCCTCAAATAGTGCCCTATTTAAGGGTATAGGGGGCGATTTCGGACACAGCCAAAGTGTTTTGAATTCGCCCATCACTAGATACTGTTGAATAAAGTAGTTATTTTGTTTTTTTGGATCAATGGATGCCTCACTGAGCCATTGGATTACATCAAAAATAATTTAGGTTTCGAAGATGAACGAAGGTTTTACGGGTGTGGAACGACATGAGGGTGAGTAATTAATGACAGAATTTTCATTTTTGGGTGAATTAACCCTTTAAGGCTTGTTTACAGCAAGGAATATAATGATAACGATAAAAAAAGTTCTAAATTTAAAAGAAGAGCAGGGTCCACACCACAACTGTTACGATAATGGCACAGAGGAACCTCTAGTGAACGATAAAAACATTGACAGCCAATCAGAATCCACCAGGCGTTAAGCATTTAAAGCGGCAGATGACAGGATGTTATCGTGCGTTAGGCTAATATATTGTGTTCAGCAGAAGAAAGAAATTCATACAGGTTTGGAACAACTTGAGGGTGAGTAAATGATGAAAATTTTCATTTTTGGGTAAACTATCCCTTTAAAGTGGAAGTTATATAGGCCTGTCTTTATATAGTTCCAATCTATAATTCCATAATTTATTATAATTCTTGGTGTTAACTGGCCTTTATACTTGGAGGTTTAGACTACTTCGAAGATCTGCCACTTAGATGAATGTGAAAACAGTTGGGCTATTTATAGCCGGTGTCTTGTGAAATCATCAATGGTGTCATATTATACTTCCGACATTCAACTAAAGTAGCACTAACACACTATTTAGGTGCGCCAATGCCAAATGCTCACCCAGGACTTAAACTTGTCAAGTATTTTTTAATGCAACAGCACAATGCTATATTTTGCAAACAGTGATGTAAGATGCATCACTTTAAGTTATATTGGTATAGCATATGACCATTGGTAGCCTATGCACAGCCACAGCAGAACGTTTTAAGTTGCTTAAGTTTAGGTGAAGTCTTTTCTAAAATGACTTGGTAATTGATGTGTACAGTTTGGATTTGTGAGCTTTAGACTTTGTACATGAAGCTATAATTCTTAAAGGGGATTTTTTTTGCTTTAGACCTGTGAGTCAACAGTTTTGCTCGACCCCGCTCACTCTTGTACCTCTGAGATATTTATGAGATGACTTTAACAATCTCAACCAAACATGAAACTCTGCTCTAATTTCTGGAGCAAGATAAGCCCAAGTATGAGTGTATTGTTATGTGTTAAAGCGGGTCTGCTGTGTGTGACTGAATGAAAAAGTGTGGTGAACTTTTCAACTACCCTTTGGCAAAAGGATGCAGTGATTATAAATTTTCCTCAGTTTATGCATGCGTCATGATCCCACTCACATGCAAGCATGGAACACTCACACACTCTAAGATATACAAATCCAATATAGCCAGTTATTTTGATTTTAGTTAGTTGTGGCAGAATAGGAATGGATTGCTTTTTCAAGAGGTATTACAATCCCCTGCACTGCAACCAGCAATTCTACAACCAAACCAAAAAAACAAAGATCAGGCCATCAAACCTTTAATATGATTGAAATTATTCAGAAAAAGCAAGATAAATAGGCTACCAGTAAAAGATAAAGCTACAGCAAGATAAACCTATATAAACACCAGTAAGCTGAACATAATTTATTTGGAATAGAAATCTTTTGTAACATTATAAATGTTTTTACTGCCAGTTGTGATTCATTTAATGTGTCTGTTCTGAATAAAAGTATTAGTTATATCTATGCATATTGATACACTGGATGCAGCCCTTTTTAACAGAAAACTGTGTTTTTAGCGCCATCACCTGATCAGATCTGGTACCTACTTTACAGTGTGTGTGTGTGTGTGTGTTCATAAACACAGGTTCAAAAGAAAGTGTTGCTGTTTTTAGACACAGTCTGTCTCCCTCTTTCTCTCTCTGTAGTGTGACTGTTGATATTAAAAGTTCAGGAACAGTGTTGAAGTCTTTGACCTCCGCAGACCTCTCGGTGTAGCGGAAATTACTTTTCTCTGTGTAATCCCTCGCTTTCTCCTCCTTCTCTCCTTTCCTCCAAATCTGACTCAACCATCTGCCCTCTCAGATGTAGCAGAACTGAAGCTAACACATTTCAGTCAAATATTTTACATTTTCACAAAATGCCAGTCCATGATTTGAAACATACCGTCTTTTGATTTTTCAGATATTAAGACCAACAGGACAAAAACGTGGTCTCCTTTTTCATATCCTAGCAACTGTGGTAAACATCTGTAGCTAATTCTAGTTAGTAATGTGTAAAGCCGTATATTCATAGTGTCAGTTGCTCTAAAGTCTTTTCACACCACCAGCTTTTGTTTGGTGCTACATTATTTTTTCTCATGGAAAAAGTGAAATTGCTGAATGGAATCTGGCCTGCAGCGTCCAGCTCTGTTTGTGTGTGTGTTGGTTCATATTCCTCAGGGGAGCCTGTTAAACAGCGTCTGGTCCTTGGCCAAAAACTAGAAACCAACAAGTCAGCTCACACACTTCCCCTCTCGCTGTTTTATTTCTTTTTCATTCAACTTTTATTCTACTTTTTTTAACACAGAACAGAGGAAAGTCTTCTTGCAAAAAGACAACGTGACAGTTGCCAAGTCCGCGGTTTTCCTGTGGAATTGGGCTACTTTAACACTGTTGCCGCGGGTTCTTTATGTCCGTGGGTTGAAGCAATCCCACAATGCATGATATTTAGCCCCTGGAATGCGAATTTTACCAGGGGAACCCCGGCAAAAAGCGGATTTTACCCCCCAGGATGCGATTTTTACTGGGGGACGCGATTTGGCTAGTTTTGAGTAGCAATTGGGTGGGTTTTGTTGTGAAAACCTGGCAACACTGGTGACAGCGCTCGTAATAAAACAAGAATCAACATCAGCTTGGTTTTTGATGAGAACTGAGGGATTTGAAATGTTGTTAAAGTGACGCAGAGATAAGTTTTTATTACTAAACAGATAAGGTATTTTTTGAACAAATAAATTGCCATATGTGGCTCTCTAACATTCATTGTAAAGCATTGTCTATTGTAAAGGGTCATTTCTTTATGGTTGTTGTAGTGCTGTACTACTATTATTTTCAAGGAAGTATGTGTCTAATGCATATAGCTACAGTAACATCAGCTATTCAGCTTGATATCCTTCCATCTAAACTGTGTGTGTGTGTAATTGAATTATTTTACTTAATTCTAACAAATTATTCATTTACAGGAACAAACTTGTACTGACATGACAAGGCAGTAGGATAGTAAATAAGAAAATCAATGAACAAAACTTTAAAACAATACAGCTGGATTAATTATTCTTACCCCAGTGCATGCTGGGAAGAGGGCAAATGAGGCTAAACCACAAGATTAAAAAAATCAGTGTACACCTTTTTGAACAAAAAAAAAATGAATTAATCCAATTCACCCGCTACGCTTGATGGTTTGACTTAGTTTACTTTGTTTTGAGTGAACAAAACAACTACTTACTTTTTTTTAATGTTAGGATCTTTAAAATATTTCAAATGTCTCCCATTCCTGTTCTCATATTAATTTTCACTCTATCTTTCTGTTTGTGAACCCGTCTCACTCTCTCTGTTTGCCCATCTATCTGGATTCATTTTAATACATGTAGCTGTCTGACTGTAAACGTCTTCCCTCTGCTGTATTAATAGAAGAGCATGTGTAATGATAGAACCACCTGGCTAAAACACAGCAAACGGATCTAACACATTCACATACTCCCTCTCTCTCTCTCTCATTTTATCACACTTGCGTGCTTCACAAATACTCTCCGCCTTATCTTCACAAACATATGCACACACTTTCCCACACAGCTAGTTACATCTCTGGAGAGTTTCCCCCATTCCTGTCCTCAGTTCTAACACCTGACCCAAAGAATATCTCATATCAGAAGCACAGTCTTAATCTGCACATAAACTTTCCTATCTGACCTCACTTATAAATGATTATATATGCAATCTTAGATCGATGTGATTTGGAATTTGTAAAATGTGCCTGGAAAAAATATATAAATATATAAGGATATTGCCCTGCCTAATAATTTTTTTAGCTTTGTAATTTTGTAACTATTTTGTAGTTTGCTATTTAAATGTATATATTATTTTATTAAGAACTCACTTACTTACAGCACTGATTTCAGTTTCCCAGTAAAAAGGTTTGCAGCAGGTGTGTGTGTGTGTGTGTGTGTGTGTGTGTGTGTGTGTGTGTGTGTGTAGCAGCAGCAGCAGCAGGACTTTACTGAGGCGTCAGAGAACAGCTGTGTTTGTTCACACTCCTTCAGGGCATGTGAGAGTGGCGCGGCTGATTATCAATACAGCATTTTGTATGTGTGTGAGATCCTGCTAAATGACTGTACGCACTGTCCATGAGCACACAGCTGATGATGATGACATTGCCAGCAGTACAGCCCCCTTCCACCCCAGCCTGCGACCTCAGGGTTACCTTCGTTCCCACAGCCCCAATGTACACGTCCTCATCGCTTGCCATGGGAACCCACAGGCTTTATGGAAATCTCTAGCCCCTCCTGCTGCCTGTTAGTAGTGAAGAGTGAAAAGACCTCTTGAGTAAATATTTTATCTTCAGGTCAAAAATCAGTTTAGGTTCCCTTCAATTGTGCTGCTGGTTCTCCTTTGATCAAAATTCATGTGTTTTTATATATATATTTATTTATATGTATGTTTTTATTCATATATATATATATATATAATTAGGGCTGTGAATTTAACGTGTTAGATTAATTAATTATTGGAAAAAATAATAAAGAACTTGCCCCGCCAGATATCAGATAATATCAGAATAGGCACGGAAAGTCCTGAATAGCTAAAACACAACTCTGTACAGGTCTCAGCAGGGGAAACACATGATATATATGAAACAGGTTTTACAGGGGTTGGACAATGAAACTGAAACACTGGCCAATATAGTGTTGGCGGGTTCACGCCTATATGTGCAGCCTGGTGGCCAATCTTCACTGATGTTACATTCCACCAGTAAGAGCATGGTGTGAAGGTTGAATTAGCAGAGCAATAGCACAGCTGTACATAAAATATTGCAATCCACACAACATGATGACAGATTGTTTGTGCGCATCTCGCTGGCTCATCTGTGACCAGGAGAGCAAGTCTTTGTGGTGTATCGAGAGCTATGGTATCCAGGTAATAATGTTGGCATACCACCATGCTGGATGAACCATATCCAACAGGAGTAACTGTCAATGCAAGAGGAAGCTGTCTGAAAGGGATGTCCAGGTACTAAACCATATTGTAACCAAAAAACATAAATCCCCATCAGCCACATTAAAGGGGACCTATTATGTCCCATTGTAAAATAAGTCTCTGGTGTCCCCAGAGTGTGTATGTGAAGTTTTAGCTCAAAATACCCCACAAATCATTTATAATAGCATGTTAAAATTGCTACTTTTTGGGTATTAGCAAAAACGTGCCATTTTTGAGTGTTTCCCTTTACATGCAAATGAGCTGTTAATCCTGGCCCCCTTTCCAGCAGGGGATGGAGTTTCAAGGAACTCATGCTCTGGCAACAACAAAACAGGACAATCTCACTCACTGAAAATGCCAGAAAGGGCATTCATGTGCAATTTTAGAAAACTCTTGTTTATGATAATTCCAATAGTACACAAGGGCAGCATCAGTTCTAGGGTTGGGAATTGTAAAATTATCATGTAGGTTTCACTGTAAAAAATAAAAAACAAAATTGAGCCAACTTAAAAAATAAGGCTTTTGCACTCAACTTTTTAGGTTAACTCAACTAATTTGTCAATAAGTCAACTTCAGAATCAGAATCAGAATCAGAAAGAGCTTTATTGCCAGGTATGTTTACACATACTAGGAATTTGTTTTAGTGACAGAAGCTCCACAGTGCAACAGAGTGACAGCGACAAGACAAGACACATAATAAAAAGAATAAAATAATAATATACAACTTTACAAGATAGACAAAGTGCAAAAAAAAAAAAAGAAAAAAACTATATAATATAGACAATTGTATGTACAGTTATGTGTGCAAATTTGAAGTATAAGTAAGTGTTTTAAGTAAATAATGTGTAATAGTGTTGTGTGTTCCATGTTTGTCAAGTGTTCATGAGATGGATTGCCTGAGGGAAGAAACTGTTCCTGTGTCTGGTCGTTCTGGTGCTCAGGGCTCTGTAGCGTCGACCAGATGGCAACAGTTCAAAGAGGAAACTTAAAAACTTTTGTTCATCTAATGAGGACAGGTAGTCTTTTGAACTTAAAACTTCTTGTCAAGACAACCAAAGAACGTTTAGCAATGCAAGCAGCTACAATCCTTGTTTTTTCATCTTCATGTTTGATTTTCAAAGTTAACTACACGAAATGAACATCATTTGCAGACCTACCAACATGTACACATTTTGCGTAGTGGGTACGCATTTTGACCTCAAAGTACGCTGGTACGATTTGTCACTCTATACTACGCAAAAACCTGGCTCTGTGCACATGTAGTTCTCAAATCCAGCAAAAGAAAGAGTTCGACCAATCACTGGGTAAATTTCCCCAAATACCAAGAGAGGATGATTGACAAATGCGTATGGCATATCAATAAAAAGAGACTGCAAATCGACAGCAACACAAAATCCAGCACGATCCCCCTTCCACTCCCGCCATCTGACAGTGACTGAATTCTCAAGCGAGGACAGTACAGTAGTCATGGTACTTCTAACTCCTTAAGGTAAACGGGTATAAAATGCTCAAGTAATGTTGAACAACAAATCTAAATAAAATTGAAATCGCTAAATGGCTTAGTGATTATGAAAATGCTGTGATGTGTGACTGACTGACAAGCGCGAGTCTTGAGAAACAGGAGTTTATTTATTCTCAGTGTTCAGAAACGTAGCCTACATGTGTTGTGTTATTGTGTTAAAGTACCTAATTGTTACATAGCCTACTTATTTTGTATGAAAACTACCCCCTTAACAAAATTTCATGAAAACTATTCATCAAAGTCATCAGTAAACTATTATAAAATGTTTATTAATACACATTCGAGTCACCTCTCTAGTGCAATCTTGGCCCATTCCTCGCTTGAAAAAGCTTCCAAATCACTGATATCCATGTTACCACTGCTTTCTACAAATTCCACCAAATATTTTCAATGAGATTTCAATGTGAAGACTGTACGGGCCACTCCTACGACTGATCCCTGAACCAAGCTTAAGTAGAATTGGATGTATACTTTGGGACTGCTGTCCTGCAGGAAAGTCCACTGATCATCAAGCTTCAGTCTCTACACCAAAGGCATCACCATCTTTGCCAAAATGGCTTGATACCTCAAAGAATTCATGATGTGAATATGTGATCATACAGTCAAGATTTCTACTTCCTGCAACAGCAAAGAACCCTAACAGGACTGGAGCTCCTCCATGTTTGACCATGCAGATGGTGTTCTCCTGCTCATAAGCAGATTTTTTAATTATTATTTAATATGAAGTTAAATAAAAATGTAATTTTACAGTAGCCTAATTACACAGGTTAAAAATTATTAAATAAAAAAATACATTTAAATACTTTTTACATACTTGCTCAGTGAGTAAATGCTCTTTTTATACTTGTGAGGCAGTTCTAAAGGTGCAGTGTGTAAATTTTAGCGCCATCTAGCGGTGAGATTGTGAATTGCAATATAGAGGAGCTACAGTGGCCAACACATAAGAAAAATGTCATCTGAGACAGCAGGCAAACATGCTCTGTAGAGCAGTTTGTCCATTTAGGGCTACTGTAGAAACATGCCGGTGCAAAATGGCGATTGAACATGTAAGGGACCCGCGGTGTATGTAGATATAAATGGCTCAGTCTAAGGTAATAAAAACATAACTGTTCATTATGTAAGGTCTTTATATACCACTGAAAACATAGTTATGTATATTATATTGCATTTCTGTCAATAGACTTGTATGTGGGCCTCCTTACATCCTTCCAGATGTCTATTAGCTGCTGTGGGGATCCCAGGATTGTCGTAATGACCTTGAAAAAATCCTCTCGTGTATATTGTCCCAGATAGGCTCTAAACTGTGAAGGATTTGGGGGAGATGAGGGAGCAACGCCCAACTGTTTCAGACAAGCACCCACATATGCATCTTCTATGTTAAAGGCCTTTATGTCCTTGGAAGCCTCAACTATTTTTTCTGGCAGGTCATTGGAGAAAACATATCCCATTCCCTGCAGGTACGTGGGATAGTTTGGTTCAGGGTACAGCTCCTCTGACACGTACCATTTTGAGTTTTTGTTTCTGATGACAGACCGGTTCCGCATCACCACTCCAGTGATGTAGTTCTGTCTGGGTGTGTCGGGTGCCAATAGGAGGTTCATCAGGTTTTCCAGGTTTAAGTTCATGTCAGAATCAACCTTCATACTGAAAGTCACTTGAGGGCAACGAGTGGCCAGCCAGTCCATGATCACCATCGTCTTTATGGTCAGGTTGAAGTACGAGTCCACAAAGTTGCTCTGCAGCAGTCACGTGCACACATAGACATAAAAGGGGGCTTGAGCCCCTGCCCTTTTTCTTCCTCGAGAGAAAGTGCCCTTTTTTCTGGGGTGCTTTTTAAAAAAATAAATAAATAATTAAATGAACATATATTCCTGTTTGCGCACAGCTTCCCTGTCAAAGAAATATATTTACTGAATAAAAAAATACTATATATCAGGTCGGCTTTGTCGAGTTCAGCTGCCCTCCATACGCGACACGCCATTCATTTCCGCACGCATGCACGCGCGCCACGCCCCACCTCGTGTTTGCTGCTGGCTGAAAACTTGTGACGACTATGCCCGGGAAAATACAACTGCTGTCTGGCGATAAGAAGCGAAAAAGAAAAAAGCCCTCGATGGATACATCCTGTGCATTCCTTTCTGGTAGCCTATGTATCCTCACAAACGTGAAATTTTTGGCTATTTAAGGGTGAGATTATTTATATGTTTAACGCCTCATTAATAGTTTGACCATCATCAACACGTCTGCCTGATTTGATACTAATGCAATTTATGTCATATTATAATTTAAATTATTTTGATGTCCTATGCATCGCGTTTTGAACTATGGTAAAGATATCTGTAGGGCTGTCAATACCGGAAGAGGAGCATTCCATGGACGCAAATCCATGATCCGCTTTATTAGACAGTTTTCTAAGGATGCACGATTTATTAAAACTATTTAAACATCATAATACAGCATTGCATAATGCTATTCTTAAATCGACGCTTACACAGGAGAATACAAAAATAAAAGTTTAAACCCTCGCTCTGTCTTTGCATGATTGATGTCCACATATTCTTGTTGAAGAAATTACAGTGGCTGTAGCATAAAAAAAAANAAAAAAAAAAAAAGAAAAGAAAAGAAAAAAAGTTGGCCGAAAATTATTATTTAACTAATAATATATTTTTAATTATGGTGGTTGGCTTTGATCATGGATTTAGTGCTGTGCTGTGCTGTGTAACAACAAAAATCAGCAGGCTTTTGGCGCCCTCTGCAGACATTTGTTGTAATATATAATGTATTTATAACATTTCAGGGGAAAAAACTCTTGATGTGTTTAAATATGCAGATTAGCTTGTTTTGGTTAATTTAGAAGAAATCTACAGATGCAAACAGACGGAGGGTAGTGGCTTAAAACAAACATCATCTAAATGTGTAGGGTTAGGGTTAAGTTTTCTTTCCATTAGAGTAAAAGACATGGAAGCAAAAATGGACCAAAATCTTAAAATTGTCCACTACATGAAAGAAGTATTCCAATAACACCAAAAGAATTAAAACGATTTATTGATTTGTGAAAAATAAACAAATTATTGTGAAACGATGTCCCTCTCCTTGGTTGCAGTCATTTATTCTAAATACATAGCTACTTGAAAATAGTAGCGTAGAAAACATGCACATTGTGGCATAGTTTCCTTTGCTGTTGCCTGTTCTTGTGATAAACCTAGTCAATACTAAAGAAGACCATGGTCTCTGTGTGAACTGATTATTCTGTAGAAATCTGTGGAGTATAAAACAATTGCGTGAGTGTGAGGGAATTAAAATAAATTGGTAAGGAAGTCAGAGTTATCTCAGTATATTTAAGGGTTTATTATTTTTTTAAATAAATAATTATGAGAAGTGCCCTTTTTTCCACTTGAGCCCCCGCATCCCAAAATGTCTGTGCACGTCCCTGCTTTGCAGTAAGTCTCTGTGTTGCCGGCTCTCTTCCTCCAGCTGCTTTTTCAGAGTCGGATCCTCCAGTCAAACCCACCAAGAACAGAGTAATTACTGCTTTTCCCTGAACTGTGCTCTCATTCCCCCACGTGCTCCGGATGGCCCAGTTTCAGGGGGCATAGAAGGCTTGACAGAGAAATGGAAAATATAAAATATGGCAGAAAATAATAATGTCAAGCAGGAGAATGAGCTTTCTTTAAATCTGAGCCGGAGTGTGTCTGAGAAAGAAAAAGAAACAGAAAATATTTTCCATGAAAGACCAAATAAGCAGGGAATCATGTTATGATTATAATCATAATGTGCACTTAATGTATTTATTTGGAAATTATAAATTATAATTTAATTCATAGTTGACTTCATAATTCTAAACCACACTTTTATTTCTATAATAATTTTGAATGTTTTATTTTGAGTTGTACTGCTGCTATAATGCATTTAAATACTTTTGACATTATAATGAATTGGCTTTGTAATATTTCATCTGTATTACAATAATATTTAGACTATTCTGCTCTCTAAGAGCAATGTACTTTAAGCAACAATGCAATGTATGCATGATATCAGTTCATTCAAAATGTCAAAAACTGAACTCACTATCTTT
This sequence comes from Anabarilius grahami, assembly GCA_003731715.1. Lineage (NCBI taxonomy): Eukaryota > Metazoa > Chordata > Actinopteri > Cypriniformes > Xenocyprididae > Anabarilius > Anabarilius grahami. Next base: position 4,213,588 of record RJVU01053127.1, read on the forward strand.
AGAAAATAAAAAGTAATAATAGCAGTAATTTTAGAATTCCTTCCAAATGAATTAATTCCTTTGAACTAAACCGACTTAAACCGTTTTGACAACTGCATCTGATGAATGTGTAATCGTTCGACATTCAGTTTGGTTGCACTGATACTAAACTAATTCCTACTTGACTTTTGCAGCTGTTTCATTTCAGAATAAATATTCTGTATTAAAAGCATAATTTTGTGCAAAAATACCAGAAAGAAGCATAAAATAACCATGAGTGTATGAGTGTACTTACCGCTTCCATGAGGTTTTTCTCACCATGGTTATATAATGGACTTCTATATACTGTACCTGACTGTTCCTTATTTTATCTGGACCTGCAAGCAATTCCAAAGATCTTTTTTCCATTGTATCCAGCTCATCTCGGGAATGTATCCCATTACTGAAGTAAACTAAAGTTGTGAATGTAATTTATTTTATGTTGACTTTAAGATAGTAAGATTAACAGATGGGTTCTTGAGCTGGCTAGTTACAGCAGCAGTTTTAATTCCAGTCAATAGACTTATGGAGATCAGCGTTTAGTTGGGCTCAACAATGGTGACAATAATAAATAAATAAATAAATAAAACTCAGTTGCCTAATTTATTCATGCCGCAATGCATGCTGGGAGCCATGAATGTGTTTTGTATGCTGGCATGAAGCAGGTCACCATTGTTTCATATGCTGAATGTTGATGTCTGTGAGTGTATAAATGACACTAAACATATCTTAAACAGAAAGTTATCAATGACAGCGTTGTTTATACACTCACAACCATCAACATTCAGCATATGAAATGCAACAATGGTGTTACAAATTATTTCTATTCACATAGGTTGAGTTTCATACTTCTCAGTAACATTTTAATTCTTTAAGTTAGCACTTACAAAAAAAAAGCAGTTGTTTAAACCACTTTAATGCAGTCATTTGTCTGTTATTGAAAGACATGTTGATCTGCTTTATCAATGCAGAAACGTTTTCTGAAAACACCTGCAATTACTGAAAAAGAAGCAAATCAATAAAAGTCAAGGGTCAAGAGCCCAACTAAAGCAAACACTGATCTCAATGTTGGTGATCCCAAACGAAACATTTGAAATAAGACATCAAAATCTAAACCTCTGTTAATTCTCAATAAGACGTGTGACAGAAATAAAGTCGGTCTGGTTAGTAATAAGTGAAGCTGGTAATGCTGTTTTTGGAGTTCTTTAATCAGATCTTCAGAAATGTAATGTCTTTTATCTTCAGTTCTTCTAAGGCTGTGGCTGAAGAAAGTTGTAGTTTGTGTTCTTATTTCTCTTTCTTTCAGTGCTTGTTCACAGCAGGTGTTTGAATGATTGAAAGAATGTTTCAGGAACATCATACGAACCTTTAAATAACATTCTACTAACAATAAGGAAACTGGACAGTTTTATGTTCTTTGAACGTTACAAATCAACGTTCCTAGAATGTTGAATTTTAAATCAAAATTAAGTTGAAAGAACGTTTAAGGAACATATAAAAAACGTTCTTCTAACATCAAGAAAACTGGCCATTTTTTATGTTCCCAGAACCAACACTGAATATTTAGAGAACGTTCTTATAACAAAATTCTGTTAGCTAGATTTCTAGGCTGCCTAGAAAATAAAAATGTGTTTGCCCCAACTTGTCATGTATGAAAACGTTTCAGTTAAAACAATTGAAAGCTTCACGTAATCAGTGCTCTATGGCCCATTAATTGAATTAATTACAAACATTTATAGTGCATATAAACAGCTAGGGATTCAGTGACCGAACTTGCAGTGATTGCAGTAACAGTCACCAGCAGGGTGCAGCATTTAAACACGAATGTCTTAAGATTAAAGGGTTAGTTCACCCAAAAATGAAAATAATGTCATTTATTACTCACACTCATGTCGTTCCACACCCGTAAGACCTTCGTTAATCTTCGGAACACAAATTAAGATATTTTTGTTGAAATCCGATGACTCAGTGAGGTCTCCATAGCCAACAATGACATTTCCTCTCTCAAGATCCATTAATGTACTAAAAACATATTTAAATCGGTTCATGTGAGTAGAGTGGTTCAATATTAATACTATAAAGCGACGAGAATATTTTTGGTGTGCCAAAAAAACAAAATAACAACTTATTTAGTGATGGCCGATTTCAAAACACTGCTTCAGGAAGCTTCGGAGCGTTATGAATCTTTTGTGTCGAATCATGATTCGGATCGCGTGTCAAACCGCCAAACTGCTGAAATCACGTGACTTTGCCGCTCCGAACCGCTGATTTGACACGCTGATTAATTATGCTCCAAAGCTTCCTGAAGCAGTGTTTTGAAATCGGCCATCACTATATAAGTCGTTATTTTGTTTTTTTTGGCGCACCAAAAATATTCTCGTCGCTTTATAATATTAATATTGAACCACTGTACTCACATGAACTGATTTAAATATGTTCTTAGTACATTAATGGATCTTGAGAGAGGAAATGTCATTGCTCCCTATGTAGGCCTCACGGAGCCATCGGATTTCAACTAAAATATCTTAATTTGCGTTCCGAAGATTAATGAAGGTCTTACGGGTGCGGAACAGCATGAGGGTGAGTAATAAATGACAGAAATTTCATTTTTGGGTGAACTAACCCTTTAAACATAATGACGTTTTCTGTAAAAAAGTAAACCCATCTGAAGTTGCCTCCTTGAAAAGTAGGCCTACCGACATTTTTCAAACATTGACATTTACATAGGTTACATTTCACACATACATGTCATAATAAGAAGTTTTCACTAACTGGGTGTGCAGGACAAATTCATTTGTAAGTCATTTGTAAACCACGCTGAAAATCGTTATGCTGGTGTTTCATAAATTAGGCCCATTTCATGTTGTTCTGTTAGGCTAATATTTATTGTGACCACTTGATGGAGCTATGTCTTTAGAAAAGGCATATTGTTGAAGCAGTCTAGTCTTCATACAGTGCTGGAGGAGGAGTGAGTCCTAAAACCGGAAATATGTTTTAAGCTTTTTACTTCTGGCTATTGTGTTAGGCTTAAAAAATCTTAATTTGAGAAGATTCCCTTGATAAAGAATCACAAACTTTTGTTGGCAACAGAGCTTACTTTCTGCAAAAATTCTAAAAGGCAATAGCAAAATCGCTTTGGCTTGAATTTTAGCAGCTGATACCTCGTAGCTGATACCTTGTATCATAATTCGCATAATATACAGTATGCTAATGGTAATAGTGTATAACGAAATTTCATTTCCATGTTGGCCTTTTCACTGAGTAGACCAAATTAGCAATATCACAAGCAATTAGTCGAATCATATCAGTGGCTTTTGTGCACTTCCATATGTTCTCTTTTTTTTAAGTGTTTAAAATCACAACAAATGCAAGACCAATATCACTGTTTAAGAATATGAAGTTAAATAAAAATGAATTTTACGGTAAGGATTTAACCTCAATTTAATTTAAAAATTATTAAATACATTTTTTTTTTTTTTTTTACATGCTCAGTAAGTAAATGCTCTTTTTAGACTGGTGAGGCAGTTTTAAATGACATTATGTTTTCATAGAAAATTAAAAGTTCAAGGACAATGTGATTTCTCCCTCTTATGATTTTTCCAGAAATATTTAAAGAATAAATCAATTATGAAATCCACAAAACAGTAAAAATGAAAAATGGAATGTACATAAATATATAAAACCTTCTGGCTAACAGAAATTTTAATTAATGAATTGTATAAAATTACAAAATATATATGACACCAGTTAGCAACCTTCCCCAATAGACATTTATGAAAAATACCCATGCCTTGTGAACACGGTTCAACTTTTCATTTAAAATTGATATTTTATGGAATTTCTATATACATACAGTATAATTCAGTATAACTATGTATAGATTTTAACTTAAAATTTTTTAACGAAGGCTGCGTTTACACTGGCACAAAAAATCCGATCCTTTGCTCACATTTGACACAGATCGGAATTTGTTGCACACGTGTTGCACACAAAAATCCACACGAGATCCGATTTTTTCGCATCCGATCTGAGCCACAGTCAAATACTTAAGTAAAGTTGGCCGCATATTCACAGATTCGAATTTCCCGAGTCAATAACTCCTGAGCTAAACGCTGTTACTACACAAATAACACCTCTTTTCTATCGTAGTAATGTAGAGAGGCAGCTACAACCCAATTTTCCTCAAAATCAGCTTTCCTCCGCGGTGGACAAAATACATAAGTCTCTATGTGCGGACGACTGAGAGACAGATTCCAAGGGACCGTCTGCAAAGTGCAAAACCCGAAAAGCGAATACTACAAAAACAGTCAATAACTTCACTGTAATACACTGAACTGTCACCAAATTCAGCTCACTCATCACTGGTGTCCTGATAGTTATACTACAACACTTATTTGGGGGAAATGTCTTTTTGTATCATTTTTATGATTTTTTTAATATGAAAATAATTCCATAACTTGACTATTATGGAAATTAAATTCAATAACTTCACTGTAATACACTGTACTGTCACCAAATTCAGCTCACTCATCACTGATGTCCTGATAGTTATACTACAACACTTATTTTGGGGAAAATGTCTTTTTGTATAATTTTTATGATTTTTCATAATGAAAAAAAAAATCAATAACTTGATTATTGTGGAAATTAAATTCAATAACTTCACTGTAATACACTGTACTGTCACCAAATTCAGCGCACACATCACTGATGTCCTGATAGTTATACTACAACACTTATTTTGGGGAAATGTCTTTTTGTATCATTTTTATGTATTTAGATTAAGTTACAAAACTGGTGTCAGGTAATGAAGCACGTTACAAATAGCTATTTAAAGCATACAGTGGGTATGGAAAGTATTCAGACCCCCTTAAATTTTTCACTCTTTGTTATATTGCAGCCATTTGCTAAAATAATTTAAGTTAATTTTTTCCCTCATTAATGTACACACAGCACCCCATATTGACAGAAAAACACAGAATTGTTGACATTTTTGCAGATTTATTAAAAAAGAAAAACTGAAATATCACATGGTCCTAAGTATTCAGACCCTTTGCTGTGACACTCATATATTTAACTCAGGTGCTGTCCATTTCTTCTGATCATCCTTGAGATGGTTCTACACCTTCATTTGAGTCCAGCTGTGTTTGATTATACTGATTGGACTTGATTAGGAAAGCCACACACCTGTCTATATAAGACCTTACAGCTCACAGTGCATGTCAGAGCAAATGAGAATCATGAGGTCAAAGGAACTGCCTGAAGAGCTCAGAGACAGAATTGTGGCAAGGCACAGATCTGGCCAAGGTTACAAAAAAATTTCTGCTGCACTTAAGGTTCCTAAGAGCACAGTGGCCTCCATAATCCTTAAATGGAAGACGTTTGGGACGACCAGAACCCTTCCTAGAGCTGGCCGTCCGGCCAAACTGAGCTATCGGGGGAGAAGAGCCTTGGTGAGAGAGGTAAAGAAGAACCCAAAGATCACTGTGGCTGAGCTCCAGAGATGCAGTCGGGAGATGGGAGAAAGTTGTAGAAAGTCAACCATCACTGCAGCCCTCCACCAGTCGGGGCTTTATGGCAGAGTGGCCCGACGGAAGCCTCTCCTCAGTGCAAGACACATGAAAGCCCGCATGGAGTTTGCTAAAAAACACCTGAAGGACTCCAAGATGGTGAGAAATAAGATTCTCTGGTCTGATGAGACCAAGATAGAACTTTTTGGCCTTAATTCTAAGCGGTATGTGTGGAGAAAACCAGGCACTGCTCATCACCTGTCCAATACAGTCCCAACAGTGAAGCATGGTGGTGGCAGCATCATGCTGTGGGGGTGTTTTTCAGCTGCAGGGACAGGACGACTGGTTGCAATCGAGGGAAAGATGAATGCGGCCAAGTACAGGGATATCCTGGACGAAAACCTTCTCCAGAGTGCTCAGGACCTCAGACTGGGCCGAAGGTTTACCTTCCAACAAGACAATGACCCTAAGCACACAGCTAAAATAACGAAGGAGTGGCTTCACAACAACTCCGTGACTGTTCTTGAATGGCCCAGCCAGAGCCCTGACTTAAACCCAATTGAGCATCTCTGGAGAGACCTAAAAATGGCTGTCCACCAACGTTTACCATCCAACCTGACAGAACTGGAGAGGATCTGCAAGGAGGAATGGCAGAGGATCCCCAAATCCAGGTGTGAAAAACTTGTTGCATCTTTCCCAAAAAGACTCATGGCTGTATTAGATCAAAAGGGTGCTTCTACTAAATACTGAGCAAAGGGTCTGAATACTTAGGACCATGTGATATTTCAGTTTTTCTTTTTTAATAAATCTGCAAAAATGTCAACAATTCTGTGTTTTTCTGTCAATATGGGGTGCTGTGTGTACATTAATGAGGAAAAAAAATGAACTTAAATGATTTTAGCAAATGGCTGCAATATAACAAAGAGTGAAAAATTTAAGGGGGTCTGAATACTTTCCGTACCCACTGTATATTTTGTAATCTGTAGTAAAAAGCAGTTTCATCCTTCTAAACACTGTCAAAATGACAGATTTTCCAAATAAAAAATGTTCCAGGGAAAAAACATTGCTATGTTTTGTTTTCCGGTTACAAAGTTATAAGTTCATTTATTTATTACAATTAGTATTACTAGCATTACATATGAAGACTTCAGATGCAAAAGCCTCTAAGTGCCGTCTCAACTTTTCTTCTAAAATTAGCATTTTTATCAAGCTTGTATGTTTAGGTTTAGTAATTTTACTTTAATGACAATTAATAGGTCCTTTTCATTGCCATGAAAGTGAAATGAGTGAACATAAACACACGCTAAATAAAAATACTAATTTTAGAAGAAAAGTTCAGATGGCACTCTTCATATATTCTACAAACATTATATTCAAGAAATAAAAAATTAAAAAAATTCTTCAGTCAAGGCAATGTCAGTGATGGTGGTGCCAGTGAAGCTCTTCAGGTGCAAAGCATCTCTCGTTCTCTTCATGTTCCATCATTTTATAGACAACCTGACCTCTTGAGGTCATCTTCTTTGGAATTTCTCTAATTTCTCAGTCTAAAGGCTTTTGCTTTTGTTCCCGGACTCTTCTCTTTTGCATGCTCTTAATAAAATCTTAAAACAACAGTTGTAGTGTCTTTCTTTATAAACTACATTCTTATTAAAGTACTTACAACAACCAGTTGTATTGTCTTTCTTTAATAAACAGTTATCTTATTAAACACTTTTACAAAAACATAGTTGTTTTGTCTTTCTTAATAAACAATTATTACATTCTTTATTAAATGCTTTACAAAATCAGTTGTCTCTCATTTTTAATGAGTAATTAATATATGCTTTAATAAATTTGTTACACCAGTTGTCTTTTTTTCTATAAACCAAACATCTATTTCTTCTTTAAATAAAAGGTTATCTCTTATAAATCTCTAATGTTTATTTTTCCACACAGACAAGCTGTTTTTTCTTAATCTTCAAATCACAGTTGTGTTTGTCCATATTATTACTCTTATCTCACTTATCTCAATAAGTGTTTTTGTTCTTAAATCTCAGTTGTGTTCTCATTATTATACTTTATAAGCAGAAGAGGTACAACTAGCACAGAAAAGTTACATTTCCGAATGAAGCAGGATGTGGCTGATAACAACAGTTTACACACATGAGGAATTTGTCTTAGTGCTTGTTGAAAACGTACACACATAAAGGCAATAAAAATGGAATATCAATCAATAACAAAAAGTAAGCAATGCAATAGAGTACTACAGATATAGCAAAAAGAGACAGGACCGTATATGTAGAGATATGATATTTACAGATGTACAGTTATGTGCAAATTGAAGTAAATAATGTGCTGCGTGTTATATACAGTTATATACAGTTTAATTTACTTAATTTACTTGTCACATCTTAATTTAATCGTGTTAAATTGTTTTAATTAAACAAGTTGAGACTATATGAACTATCAGGACATCAGTGATTTGTGAACTGCATTTGGTGACAGTACAGTGTATTATAGTGAAGTTATTTAATTTAATTTCCACGATAATCAAGTTATTGATTTTTTTTTCATTATGAAAAATCATAAAAATGATACAAAAATATATTTCCCCAAAATAGGTGTTGTAGTATAACTATCAGAACATCAGTGATGTGTGAGCTGAATTTGGTGACAGTACAGTGTATTACAGTGAAGTTATTGAATTTAATTTCCATAATAGTCAAGTTATTGATTTTTTTTTTTATTATGAAAAATCATAAAAATGATACAAAAAGACATTTCCCCAAAATAAGTGTTGTAGTATAACTATCAGGACATCAGTGATGTGTGAACTGCATTTGGTGACAGTACAGTGTATTACAGTGAAGTTATTGAATTTGATTTCCACAATAATCAAGTTATTGATTTTTTTTTTCATTATGAAAAATCATAAAAATTATACAAAAAGACATTTTCCCCAAAATAAGTGTTGTAGTATAACTATCAGGACATCAGTGATGAGTGAGCTGAATTTGGTGACAGTACAGTGTATTACAGTGAAGTTATTGAATTTAATTTCCACAATAGTCAAGTTATGGAATTATTTTCATATTAAAAAAATCATAAAAATGATACAAAAAGACATTTCCCCCAAATAAGTGTTGTAGTATAACTATCAGGACACCAGTGATGAGTGAGCTGAATTTGGTGACAGTTCAGTGTATTACAGTGAAGTTATTGACTGTTTTTGTAGTATTCGCTTTTCGGGTTTTGCACTTTGCAGACGGTCCCTTGGAATCTGTCTCTCAGTCGTCCGCACATAGAGACTTATGTATTTTGTCCACCGCGGAGGAAAGCTGATTTTGAGGAAAATTGGGTTGTAGCTGCCTCTCTACATTACTACGATAGAAAAGAGGTGTTATTTTTGTAGTAACAGCGTTTAGCTCAGGAGTTATTGACTCGGGAAATTCGAATCTGTGAATATGCGGCCAACTTTACTTAAGTCTTCCACCTTGTGGTTTTAAATCAGATACATATCCGATCTCTGGACATCTCCTCCGTTTCCCATTGGAATTCCAAGCCATCACACGGCGAGGGCGGCATGTTTTCTCACTGATAGCTTTTATGTTGTATTATGAAGCAGACGTGCCTGTATGCACTCGCACTAAAATTCGCAGCTTTATTATTGAGGTGGGAATTTTATGTCTGTCTATTTTTTCCTTGAAAAAAATTGCGCGCGCACACACACACACACACACATTGTGTGTGTGTGTGTGTGTGTGTTCTTGTTTATATTACATCGTGGGGACCAAATGGCGCCACGATGAAATAAAAACCTGAGTTCACCTACATTGTGGGGACCAGCCAGCGGTCTTATTATAAGTGTACCATAATGATTCAGGGTAAGACAAAAACACTGTTTGGAAAATGGATTCATGTTGTACATTCTCATTATATAATTTTTGTAAATTTTGAACACAAAAAAAGTTGCAGACAGCAGCTTTAAATAGACATGTTTCTTTTCTTTGTAAACAGAAATCTGTGTTTCTCAGTTTTGTTTTTTTGTGCTTCTGTAGCTACTTGTATGTGGGCCTCTTTACATCCTTCCAGATGTCTATTAGCTGCTGTGGGGATCCCAGGATTGTCGTAATGACCTTGAAAAAATCCTCTCGTGTATATTGTCCCAGATAGGCTCTAAACTGTGAAGGATTTGGGGGAGATGAGGGCGCAACGCCCAACTGTTTCAGACAAGCACCCACATATGCATCTTCTATGTTAAAGGCCTTTATGTCCTTGGAAGCCTCAACTATTTTTTCTGGCAGGTCATTGGAGAAAACATATCCCATTCCCAGCAGGTACGTGGGATAGTTTGGTTCAGGGTACAGCTCCTCGGACACGTACCATTTTGAGTTTTTGTCTCTGACGACGGGCCGGTTCCACATCACCATTCCAGTGATGTAGTTCTGTCTTGGTGTGTCGGGTGCCAATAGGAGGGTTATCAGGTTTTCCAGGTTTAAGTACATATCAGAATCAACCTTCATACTGAAAGTCGCTTGAGGGCAACGAGTGGCCAGCCAGTCCATGATCACCATCGTCTTTATGGTCAGGTTGAAGTACGAGTCCACAAAGTTGCTCTGCAGTAAGTCTCTGTGTTGTCGGCTCTCTTCCTCCAGCTGCTGTTGAGCTTTTTCAGAGTCGGATCCTCCAGTCAAACCCACCAGGAACAGAGTAATCACTGCTTTTCCCTGGACTGTGCTCTCATTCCCCCACGTGCTCCGGATGGCGTTACGAGCTGCTACCTGATTGGGCGCCACAGGGACCATCAAGACCAGGAACGGATTCTGCTTACATTTATCAGGTTCATCCAGAATGAAATTATAGTTGCTTGGATGAGCTATGTGATAATAAATTGCTGTACCTCTGTGTTGGATTTGTTGATCTGGTAAAGGTACTAATGTATCTTTTTGATTATGATCGGCCCAAATGCCATCAGTTACCTTATAATGAGTCTGATTCATGATTTTAGTAAACCATGTTTGTGGGAAAAGTGTGTCCAAAGAGAAATCAGAGGCGTAAGAAATGGCAGACACTAAGAATGTCAAGATAAGCAGCAGAATAAATGTACTTTTAATTGTATGTGGACTTCTATCCTGAGCCAAACTGCAGAGAAAAAAAGAGAAACAGGTCAAAATGAGTCTCACAGTGAAACATAAGTTGTTGTTTTTTTATTAAAATATAATGTACCGCAAATTTAACTTGCAAATCTTCAACGTCTACATGACAGGTTGTCATATGATATGAACAACCAGTTAGTAATGATAGTTTTATGAATTTTTAATAACACAGAACTTGTTTCATTTTGACACGGACATAAAGATAGCTTACAGTAAGTCTGATTCAGAGAATTTATTAATTGAAGGATTCATCAGTCTGATTCAAATCGTATAGGATTTCCAAACCATGGGCTGGAGGACGGAGGGGCGAGGAAACGTAACGGTGAGTACAAACCAAACTATTATTAATAAGAACTTAGACGTATAACAGAAATAAAGTAAATCTGGTTAATAATAAGTGAAGCTGGTAATGCTGTTTGTGGAGTTGTTTAATCAGATCTTGAGAGATTTAATGTCTTTTATCTTCAGTTGATTTCTTAATGATTTCTTCTTAGATTATTTCATGAAAGATCAAAAGGATCATTTTTGAAACTAGATATGATAGATAAGATATGCAGATTTATTTTAATAGTCGCCTTTGCTCATATTTATCAAGAGTGCCAATATTAGAGTAGAGAACTGCATATATGCTTGCCGGTGATTTGCATTTATGTGTTTGATGGTAAAGCCAACTTTTGACATGACACCTTCGGTAGAAATGCCCCTATGCACCTGACTTTACTTAAACTGGGGGCGTCTACTAATCGACAATTACAAATTTATACTCTAGCCTGCATCTCCTAATCGAGTCAGATGACGTCTCGCCCTTTATGAACACTATCCACTAACCTGCTGTGCAGCACTAACCAGACAGACTCCAGACAATGCCTTCCAATATGCTATAATCATGGCCAGGTGGATCTCTTCCAAAAGAGTACAACCGTTTTTATAGAATAAGTGTATATCTATACAGACAACTGTCTAAGAGCTCTTGTTATAATCAGACAGCATCTAGATTTGTTTCCTCTTTTGGTTATATTCAAAAACACATTCAGTCACACTTTGGCCAAGTGTTGGGGACATTTAATTTTCAAAAGCATACAAATGTTAATTCAAATGTTAATCCTGCAACAATTTTTGTAATTTTTGATTTCTGAATCAAAATTCATGATTTTAAGCTAATGTTTAAATATAAAATTCATTCATTTTAATTTGACTGTGTGGCATATCACCTTTCATTTGTATTTCCCTTTTCTATCTCAAATCGAAAGAGACAGAACAAAACCAGGTGAAATGTTTGTGTATCTATAAGTACCTTCTTCTAATCAATTCAGATATTCAACGTTTAGCTCAGCTGCATTCAAATGATTTAATCTTATTTTGACCAGTTGAATCTCAAAGCCCATTAACTACTTTATTATAAGTTAATCTAGTTCAGAGATCTTCAACCCTGCTCCTGAGGACTCGCTACTGTCCTGTAGTGTAGAGTTTAGCTCCAACTCTAATCAGACACACCTGAACCTGGTTGGAAATAAACTGACAGTGGGACCCCAGGAACAGGGTTAAAGACCTCTGCTCTAGTTCATAAGGCGGCATTGTATGTAAACAATACAAATAACATCACAAAATATCTAATAATAAAAAAAATAATAAAAGGATGGGTGAGCTTACCTGTGACAAATGTTCTTAACAGCCATTCCGGTGTGTACGACTGGTGACAAAAATATTCCTTCCTGAATAGTCTAGTCTCTCAGACCTAACAACCTGTTAACCTGTTGAGAGGCGGGGTTAGGAAGCTTTTTTTTCTATCTTTCTTTTTTTTTGCACCTATGATGTACAAGTGAACCAACCCACAGCTGAAACTTGTATTGAAAATACTCATTTTGTATTTACATCACAGATAGAGGTAGATAGACAGAGATAGTTAGAAGCTACACATCTAGAACCTATGGGAACATCCTCTCTAAGGTACTGTCCTTATTATGGCGTTAGGTTTGTTGCCATGAGTAACATAATAGTTACACACTTGCCAGGAGCCATGATATTGCCAGAGTGAATTTGATTCTTTCAGGAAGTGAGGTGAAAAGCTGCTTCAAATCTTAAAGGCAAATATATGCACTGGATTGAATAACGTTTCCTGGCAAAATGTGCTTCAACAATGACACCCCACATCTCCAGGGAACCTGCGTATTTCTAAGCGACTAATGATCAGAACATTCATGAGCTTATTCATGGCAAGTTTCAGTGTACTGCAGTTTTTATTTATTGTTCTCATAGGCTTAACTCTCTTCATGCAAAGGGATGAGCAGTAACAAATAATGTTGTGAAACCAGTTTTTCTGGTTGTATTATCTCTTGACATTTTACATTTAACAGACGCTTTTCTCCAAAGCAACTTATAGTAGAAGAATAGTTTTTATTAAATACACAAATAGATGGAAAAAAACAGTAGAAATCGAAGAAAAGATAGATAAATAAAAAGTGCTACCATTACTGGGTCAAGTGTTGATGAAAAATATATGTCTTTAGCAGTTTTTTGAAAATGGCCAAGGACTCAGCTGCTCGGATAGAGGCTGAACCTGATTTTGCTGAGTTCAACATGTTCCTGGGTCAACATTTTTGTTGATCCTGGAACAACATTCAAAGCAACCAATCAGATTTGAGGGACAAGTTTACAGATTATGTCAAGTTTAGGCTTAAAATCATGAATAGGCTTAAAATCATGCTTCTACATCAGTGTTATTCATCTATCATTTCCCTCTGATTTTTGGGATAACTTATGGGTAGGGTTAGGTTTAGGGGTAGGAATAGGGTTAAGACTAAATTTTCAGACTGGAATGTTGTTCCAGGATCAACAAAATCGGTTGACCCAGGAACGCATCTAACTCGGCAAAATCAGGACGTGCCGGATAGAGAGTGGCAGGTCATTCCACCAGCAAGGAACAGACCCGGAGAAGGTCCGTGAGTGTGATTTTGTGTCCCTTTGGGATGGCACCACAAGGCGCCGTTCACTTGCAGAGCGCTAGCTTCTGGAGGGCGCGTAAGTCTGAAGTAGCATATAATGTACTGATTGCAATACAATTTTTTCCCCCCACAGTTGCTGTTGCAGCAGTGCAGACAAACGGTTGTCTCACATAAATATGAACAAAGTAAAATTCACAAAAAAAAAAAAAGGAACAGCTAAGTTTTTACACTCAGATTTTTCAAACATAGAATTGAGTAAAATGCACTTAAGCTAAGTCCAATTGATAAAGTGAATAAGTATAGACTTTTTAATTTAATAATAATTAAGGCAAGCTTTTATTCAATATTGTGTTTGAGAAATTCTTCATTCCCAGTAGGTACTATTAACTGGAACGTCCCCTCAAGTCGGAGATGCAACTGGGAAATTAGGGGGAAGTGCAACAACCCGGTGTCACACGTGGTTGAGATCAAATAGTAGAGGATGCAGGATCTAGGTGCAGCAGTACATTTATTAAATAAACTCCAAAACAGACTTGAGAAACGGGCAAGAACAAAAACAACGACGTATATGCAACAGAGAACTGACCAGGAACAGAAGAAAACACAGGGTTTAAATACACAGTGAACAGAAGGACTAATGAGACTAATAGGACAAGGCTGAACTCAAACTCTAATCAAATCAGACACCATAGTAACAAACAAGTGGTGGGAAACTGAGAACAAAGGGGAACATATGACCAAAGAAAAACAAACTCTAGACATATACAACTAAACAGAAAAGAAAAAAAAACTCAAACCGTGACACCCTGACTTTAGAATTCAAGTTGATCATGTCAACAACCTCTATATGTGGACATGATACTTCTTAGCTTCGTTATGTGTTTGTATTGCAATAGAGCAAGCACAACAAAGATTTCAATGGGCGCATCCATCTTAAATACATTCAACTCGGGTGTGACATCACCAAATTACAACAATCCATCACGGAGATATTTTTCATATTTCTACAAGTTTGCATTTATGCAAAATACTGTCCACACAGTCAAAAATGTATCCTGTTCACAATTGTGCAAAACTGCAACGTAACAGAAACGCTATAACACAAGATGGAACACTAATACATCCCTAATACACTAATTACACTCCCTCTATATTAATCTTGTGTAAAAACACACAAAATTATGTTTTATTAACAAAGTTCGGAAGGAACACATTCAAATGACCCATACAACCAGAACGAGAGNTGTTTAAAATATAGAACACTATTCTCCCACGATTCAGAATAGACAACTAAACAAAATATTATATTTAAAAAATATTCAATTCATTTGAAGTATTTATTTTTTTTTGATTGATTGATTGAATTTTCCAAAAATTAATTGAACTAAGGCCTAATCCTGGCTTAATCTAAGCCCTGTCTGTGAAAAGCCCTGGAGTTCATTTAACTTTTTTTTCTATTAAGTACAATGATCTTTCATAAATTCAAGTGAAAAAACTCATTTCACTATGCGGGTTTAAAGGAGTTTAAAAGGAGATGTTTTGATGAATATCAGGTTAAATGGTTTTCATTCAACCTGATATTCATCAAATCATACCTTAGTGTTCCACAGAAGAATAATACCACATTAATGCTCAGCACAATAATGACAAAAATGCACAGTAGAAAATAAGTTTTAATTACAGACTAAACTATCTGATTAAAGTTTTGATTTTATTCTATTTTATTTGGGCATATTTCATTTAAAATGTCCCTTGCATAAATTCACCTCACAGGTGAAGCAAATATCGTTGATCATCTCCTAACAAGGTCAGATATTAGGCATTTTGGGAACCTAAAACCGCTATTTTTTGAAACTGGGTCCCAGAGTGGATATATCTGAAAACGACAACCTTGTGTTTTCGTATGTACAGCCAATCCTTACATTTTGTGAAACAATGATGTCATCACCCCATGTCTCGACCCTAGTCAGACACCACTGCGTCACGTAACAGCAACAACAACAACAATGGCGGACTACATGCTTTTTTTGTGCTGCAGAAGCTACGGAGCCTATAAGCTTTACTAAAAATAAAGCTTTATTACTAAGCTTCACTAAAGTTTGTATACAGCACACAAGGTTTATGCGCATGCTCCTTGTTCTTATTCTCTGTTTTTAGTGTATCTCTGTAGCAGTGCCACATACTGGTCTGGCATGTATATACATCGTTTTGAGTCAGTTTCAGGATAGGGAAAGCTCTGGCTTCATGTGGATGTGACAGATTAGATTACAGAAATAAAGATCTGAGCGACTTTGGCAACGGCCAAATTGTTATGGCAAGGCGATTGGGTCAGAGTTTCTTTGAAACGGCAAGGCTTGTGTGTTGCTCCCGGTCAGCAGTGATGAGAATTTACCAACAGTGATCCGAGGAGGGACAAACCACAAACCAGCGGCAGGGTCTTGGGCAACGAAGACTATCCTGAAGAGCATCAGTGCCAACTGAAGATCTTCTGTGGCACAAGTCACACAAAATTTTAATGGTTAAGGGAGGAACGTGTTACAACACTGTGTAGTCGCAGACCAATCAGAGTGCCTATGATGACCCCTGTTCACCATTGAAAGTGTCTATGGGCATACGAGCATCAGAACTGGACCTTCGAGCAGCAGACCTGTCACAATTACATTTGTCTTAGTTTCAATTTCATGGACTATTAGTTTGTTTATCTTCAGTCACCTGTTCCCTTTGTTCTAGTTTCTCGCTACTCATCATCAGATACTATGGACACTCATGACATCTACACACCTGTTCATCATTTAGTTCGTCATCACTGTGTATTTAAGTTTCTCCTTTTGTTCAGTTCAGGGTCTGGTTTGTGGATCACATGCTGTTACGTTGCCTTCCTGTTTTGGATTACCTCAGTTTATTTATTAAAGAACCTTTTGTTTGTGGAAACCTGTTTGAACCCTTTTTTATTATCTTCATCTGAACCAGATCATAACAGGAAGAAGGTTGCCTAATCCGATGATTTCCATTTTCTTTTACATCATGTGGACGGTTATGTACGTTTGCGCCTTTTATCTGGGAAAGTGATGCACCAGGATGCACTGTGGGATGACGGCAAGCTGGTGGAGAGAGTGTGATTATTGCTAATATCTTGTTGCCAGATACCACAGGACACCTTCAGGGGGGGTATTCCAGAAAGCAAGGTTAACTTACCATCACAACTTACCTGAACTCTCAGTTGATTAACCTAAACCTTGCTTACTCGAGGTATGCTGGTTCCAAAAACACGTCCGGGAGTAAGTTAAACCAACCCAGAGTATGTCCCGGTTAACACACAAGACATTCTCAACCGAGCGACGAATTTATGATTTCCCATGGAAACAGACGCTAAGAAAAAGCGTGCCATTCTACTTCCTCCTTCTTCTTTTATTTAATTGCGATTTACATAACCTATTTAGTGCACATCGCCACCTATTGGGTGGTTGTGCAATAATTTTTTTCAATCTTTTTATTTAAGCAGTATTCTTTTTTCACTGAGAATAAGAATTATATTGTTTGTTTGATACTAATTATTTAATAAGATACCACATATGTATTTTATTATAGAAATTATAGAACAGAAAACGTCCTGTTATAAAAAGGAAAAAAGCAGATCCATGTGTGAGATGACAATAAAATAAATACATATTTATACGAGCGTATGGGACACTCAGGGGGTTCAGGTGTAGTGCACCAAAGATGGGATGTGTGTTTTTCCGGTAAGAGAAACAGGAGAGGGAATCCCAGTTTAACTTGTTTAATCAAAGGTGGTTTGTATGTTACTTCACATATGTGGTCTATAATAAACAGACGAGAAACAAGGAAAACAGTTAAACAGTATTAATTAACATACATTGTTTAACTACGTGCTGATTGTATTAATAAATAATTAAATAAACAATGAAAAACAGATTGCACGATCGTTGCATATGCTCAATATTACAAAGAAAATATGCAACGCCATTAAATTCAACATTTTCAAACAACACTGAACAAACTGGGTGATATTCAACCAGTAAGTGAACATAGTATCCATAGTTCAATGGAAAAACACTTATTCGATCAAAGTCCGATATGAAAACAACCTAGTTTTACTTTGTGACCCAGTTCCAAATGCGGGCAAATATCAACATTACAGAACAATAATATCAACCACAAAGGCAAAATACAGTTGAAAACTCACCAGCAATCATTCACGCACTGGAGAAAACATATACAAAGTGGAATAAACAGTCCAGCCAGCCTGATTCATATTGGTGATTCAGCTCCCAATTCTGCACGTCCGCGCCTGAATGAGCTGCGTATGCTACATACCACTAGGGGGCGTGTTAGGGCTTTCTCACACAGCCGCTCCCAAAAGTGAGTAAGGACATTTGAAATAGTGAGAAACCCTAACTAATTGGTAGGCTCAGTAGGGTCATCATCTGAAAGTTTAGGGAGTGGGACTATACGGGATACAGGTCTCACATATGTGTGATTGTGTACCTGAACTTCAACTGTTCTGGTACGTCCATCAAGACCAGGGAAAATATTTGTCACTTTACCTACTATCCAACATGCACATGGAAGTTGTGGGTCCACTATCAGTACCACCTGGTCTAGACCAATTTCTCCTCCATCTTTATGACACTTCTGTCTTTCTTGCAGATTTGGGAGATAGTAATGGATGAATCTAGACCAGAAATGGTCAGCAAGTACCTGACTATTTTTCCATCTTCTGGTTCCCAAAAGATTACTTGAATCATAGAGCACTTGTGGGAGTGAGGAATCGTGTCGGCCCATTAGGAGAATGCTAGGTGTAACTGGGTCCGGATCCGACACGTCTGAGGACACGTATCCCAAAGGCTTGGCATTTAGGATACCCTCTACCTCAGTGAGCACAGTACACAGTACAGTTTCAGTCATTGTTTGATACTCAGTACTACCTTTAGGGCCTGCTTTACTGACTTAACTTCCCATTCCCAAGCTCCCCGAAATGAGGGGCACCAGGTGGAATAAATCTGAATGAAATCTGTTGTTCTGCGAGTTGTTCCTTTAGTTGAGGCATCATGGCTTCATAGGCTGCTCTCATCTCTTTGTCTCCTCCAACAAAGTTGGTACCATTATCGGAAAGAAGCTCAAATGGTTTCCCTCTTCGAGCTATGAATCTGCGGAGAGACATCAAGAATGCATCCATGTCAAGACTCTCTAAAAGATCGAGATGGAGACGACGGGTGGTCAGACATTTGAAAACTATTCCCCATCTTTTCTCTGTTCGTCGGACGATTTTCACTGTGAATGGACCAAAGCAATCCATTCCAGTGGAATAGAATGGGGGTTTGTACAGACGTAGATGTGCTGGTGGGAGGTTGGCCATTTTGGGTATATTAGGCTTGGCACGCCATTTCTGGCAGTCCATACACGTATATTGATGCTTCTTAATAGCTTCCCTTCCTCGCAGAATCCAGTATCGTCTTCTCAGCTCAGCAAAGACTCTTTCTGGCCCAGGATGTAAAAGGGAGGCATCTTAGTCCTTGATCAGAAGCTTGGTTAGGTTGTGTTGCGGATCAAGCACAATGGGATGTATTGCATCTAATTCCATATACTTAGCATGTCTTAATCTCCCTCCAACCCTGATTAGTCCACTGTCTTTGTCATACTTGGGGGATAAGGGTGCTAATCTGCTGTTGGATGCTAATGGTCGCTCAGAGGCGAGAGACTTAAACTCCTCAGGAAAGGAATCTTTCTGAGCCTTTTGTAGGAGGAGCTTTTCTGCTGAGATGTAACTATCTGAATCATCTGTTGACTGTGTGGAAGATAGCCGCCCCATGAAGGTATGTCACTGTAGCCTTTAGTAGCTCAGTCCAGGTACTAAATTGGTTGACATCAGGAATAGGAATGTCTGAACTAGTGCATACATGCAGGCAAATTGCTGAGTTTTTCAACTCTGCCTCTGGTTCAGGTTCATCTGCTGGCAAAGTGGGCCAACAAGATTTTGGCTGATGCAGGAAATTTGGTCCATTAATCCAGCGACAAGGTGGGGTTAAATCCTTTAACGACTGGCCTCTTGTTATGAAATCAGCAGGGTTGTTCGCTGAATCAACATACCTCCAGGAATCAATATCGGTGAGTGTCTTAATTTCAGCCACCCTTAGCCCGACAAAGACTTTGTATCTACATGAGTCAGATTTAAGCCATTGGAGGATGGTAGATGAGTCTGACCAGAGAATGACATGATTAATGTGAACAGTTAGTTCATCTTGAAGGACATTAGCCACCTGTGCTCCGGTAAGTGCCGCACTAAGCTCCAGCCAAGGAATCGTCATTTTGCTTACGTGGTGCCACTCGTGAACGGGCTAATGAGACATGCACATGTCCTTCATTGTTTTCTGTGCACATGTAGGCCACTGAGCCATAAGCCCTCTCCGATGCGTCGCAGAATATATGTAAATCCCGATTGAGGATTTCTCCATGCCCCTCAGATGGAGTGTAACACCTTGGGATTGTGATCTGATTCAAACTTTGGAGCTCTTGTTGCCAGTCTTGCCATCTGGTTAACAGGCTGTCAGATGTGAGTGGGTCATCCCACCCAAGATTGTTCTTTCACAAATCCTGGACCAGCACTTTGGCTCGGGTAGCAAATGGAATTAGATAACCCAGGGGGTCATATTGTGATGCCAAAACTCTGTAGACATTACGCAGAGTGGGTTCAAGGCATCCGAATTGGCTGGGTTTGTAGCTGAATGAGTCTCTGAGGCAGTTCCACAGTAGCCCAAGTGTACCTTCCAGAAGGTCAGTACTCTTTTGTGATAGCCAGAGTTCACTATTCTGTGTTCTTGCTTCAGAGGGAAGATGCTGGATTACCTCGGGTCTGTTGCTGGCCCATTGGCGGAGCTCGAATCCACCGGTGAGCAAAAGCTGCTGTAGGTCGTCAACTAATGCTCTAGCTTCAGCAACTGTTTGAAGGCTATGTAGACAGTTGTCTACATAAAAGTAACTTTTGACCATTCTGACCAGAACTGGGTCTACTTGCGGGTGTTACGGTACTGGTGTGTAGAAACACGCACGACGAGGAGAATAAGATCAAAGTCCAACTTTACTAGATAATCCAAAGGAGCATACAGAAACACAGGAGATATACACACGTTAACATTCAACAATCACCGACAAAGACAAGAGTGAAGGGTGAGTGGTTATATACAGGTCCCAATGAGTGATAATGATGATGATGATGGTCTTCAGGTGCGTGTGATGGTGATGACGTGCAGGAGCAGGGCAGAGGGAATGCTGGGAAGTGTAGTGCGGGAACCGGTGGTTGTAACTGTACCTCCCCCCTCCGGCAAGGCGCGTCCTCACGCCGTAGAGGAACATCCAAAGGGGCAGGCCGGAGGGGGTTCAGGAGGTGGACGGTGAAGCTGGAGGATGAGTCTGATGGAGGCCCAGTCCCCAACCAGGATGCTGTACATCGGCGGCGGCAGTGCCGAAGGGAGGAGCCATGGTGGTGAATGCCTCGGCGCCACTTTGGGGACGAATGAAGGCAGCCGCGGCGATGGAAGAGGAACCCACGGCGCAGATGGACGACAGATGGAGCGGCTCGAAGACGATGACCCAGGGGACCGCGACGGAGCCACAGCGACGACCACCCGAGGAGGATGCAGGGATCCTGAGGGCTGAGGTGTAGCTGGAGCGACCGAGGGCGGCGACGAAGCCTGAGGGAGGGCGGAGCCAGCTGGAGCAGTAGGGGTGGAGGGCCGGAGAGCAACGGATGGCCCGTAAGTCCGTTGCATAGGCGGTGTGACGTCCGACCCAGGTGAAGTTGACGATCCGAGGCAGCTCCGCGCAGCCGAGGGCTCGAAGGTCCCAGCAGA
>RJVU01053127.1:4236286-4282559 GCA_003731715.1 Anabarilius grahami
GTGTGTGTGTGTATAAATATAAATATATGTATATATATATATATATATATATATTGTATAATATTGTATTATTGTATATATAACTGTAACTATATAACAACTTTAGTTACATTAATATAGCCATATTAATTACATAGCATGCATCTGAATACCTCTTAAGCAAACTAACCCTGCTCCGGTTATGTTCAGAGAGCAAGTTGCTATGGCTACTTACATACCGTTAAATTTACCTCCGTTTTTGGAACTGAAAGTTGAGGTTGTCCGCTTACTTACTCTTAAACATACCCAGGTTTGTCACATAACCTGCTTCCTGGAATACCCCCCAGGAGTCTTGTAGAGTACATGCCTTCACTGTGATTTTGCCAAACAAGACATATTTGATCCTGGAACAACATTCCTATATAAAAATTTTGTCCTAACCTTATCCCTACCCATAACTTATCCATGAAATCAGAGGGAAATGATTGGTGAATAACTCTGGTATAGAAGCGCCTAATAGTTTTAAGTATAAACTTGACATAAACTGTTAACTTGCTCTTTAAATCTGATTGGTTGATTGGAATGTTGTTCCTGGATCAACAAAGATGTTGATACAGGAACATATTGCGTTTTATTTTATTTTGGTAGGTAGGTTATTCCTTTAAAACCTTAGTAAGAATGCTCTTTTGTGTGTTGTTTTGGCCTCGTGAAGCCTTTGTTTGATTCCCACAGTTTATTTAATAAAATATCTTGTATTATTTCAAAACTGGTGTCGTTTTGTGTATCTGCCCTGGGACCTGGAGCAGTTCTCTCATTTTCTCTCCGCTATATTGTTACACTCCTCTTCCTACCCCCAGATTTAAGAGGGGCACATAACAATTATTAATATTAATAACATTAATGATATTAATTTAATTTTAAGGGTTGACATGGAAGTTTTTCTGCATGATAAATTATGCTTAAAATCACAATGAAATCAAAACAGATAATTCTTATTTTTTATGCAATATAACTGTTTATTAAATGATTTATCTATGCATATCATTTTTTTTTTAATTAATTTGCCCTCATAATCTTTAATCAAAATATCTTCCCCTCCCTCTTGCAGTGACATGTCTTTATCTTCTCTGATGATGTGTTTACTGGCATGAGGGCGGGACACTTAAAAATGATAACCCCATATCATGGCATTTCATGTCTTTTCATCCCTGAAAATGAAATGAATAAGTTTTATTAATTAATATTTAATTAATGTTAACACGATTTGACAAATGCAAAAAAATTTTTTAAATCTTTAATGATAAACACTTAATATAAATATATAAATATAAATTTGTTTACCACATCATGACAGAAATATCATACACTCACCGTATACACCTCCTGTTGTTAAATGTCTCGTTGGCTTAAATGCATGTTTCACTTGTTCAAGGATTTGCAATGATTAAATACATGTAGCCGTATATTTTGACATTAAAGGATTACTAATTGTTATATACTTACACTAGCATATTGTATATGACAATTTAGTTCAAACTTTGACCTGTGGATGGCAGTAATACACTTAGCAGTGTCTACACTGCCAGAATTCCAATAGAGAAGAAGAAGAGAGCTAGTTCAAGATGAGCATTTATGATTAAAACGTATAAAATTTAAAATTTTTTTAGAAAATGAGCGATGGTTTCTCTAGATATTATTCCTCGTCTGGTATGGTTTAAAGCCCTTTGAAGCTGCACTGAAACTGTAATTTTGACCTTCAACCGTTTGGGCTCCATTGAAGTCCACTATATGGAGAAAAATCCTGGAATGTTTTCATCAAAAACCTTAATTTCTTTTCGACTGAAGAAAGAAAGACATGAACATCTTGGATGACATGGGGGTGAGTAAATTATCAGGAAATTTCAATTTGAAAGTGAACTAATCCTTTAAATGCCCATACCTCTGTGTCTTTATACTATTTGTCACAAGTTCACAACATGAACATACATATGGAAATAATATCACATACAGTCAAGGGAGACATTTTACTATATGGTCACACATTTATTAATATATTTTCAAAATTATAGTATAAGTATTTGTTTACAGTTTATACAAATTAGTTCATGCCTTATGGACTAACAAATCATAGTTTGTATTATCCATTAACATGGTAATTAAAAATCCTCATTGTACATCATGATATCTTACGCATATGAACAGAAAACTGACATTATTTAAAAGTATTGTTGTTAAATATTGTAGACATCGATCCGATCAAAATCCATGTAAAAACAACTTATATTTAACAAAAGAAAATGACATGTATAGATAGCGCAAATATGACTGTTTAAGCCCCGCCCCTCACTTCCGTTCTGCGGCTGCGGTTCTGAAGCTGCTGGTGCTACGGGTCTGCAGCTGGATATGTCTCGCTACAGTGGCCAACACAGAACAAAAATGTCGTCATCTGAGACCGCAGGCAAACATGCTCTGTAGAGCAGTTTGTCCGTTTAGGGCTACTGTAGAAACATGCCGGTGCAAAATGGCGATTGAACATGTAAGGGACCCGCGGTGTATGTAGATATAAATGGCTCAGTCTAAGGTAATAAAAACATAACGGTTCATTATGTAACGTCTTTATACACCACTGAAAACATAGTTATGTATATTATATTGCATTTCTGTCAATAGATCCTCCCATATTTACGCATTGCACCTTTAAATGACTTTATGTTTTCATAGAACATTAAATGTTCTAGGAAAATGTGATTTCTCCCTCTTATGATTTTTCCATAAATATTTAAAATATATATCAATTATGAAATCCACAAAACAGTAAAAATGAAAAATTGAATGTACATAAATATATAAAACCTTCTTCTGGCTAACAGAAATTTTAATTAATGAATTGTATAAAATTACAAAATATATATGACACCAGTTAGCAACCTTCCCCAATAGACATTTATGAAAAATACCCATGCCTTGTGAACACGGTTCAACTTTTCATTTAAAATGGATATTTTATGGAATTTCTATATACATACATTATATTAATTCAGTATGACTAGGCCTATGCATAGATTTTTATTTAAAATTTGTAACGAAGGCTGCGTTTACACTGGCATAAAAATCCGATCCTTTGTTCACATTTGACACAGATCGGAATTTGTTGCACACGTGTAAACACAAAAATCCACAGGAGATCCGATTCCCATTTAAATTCCAAGCCATCACACGACGAGGGCGGCATGTTTTCTCACTGATAGCTTTTATGTTGTATTATGAAGCAGACGTGCCTGTATGCACTTGCACTGAAATTCGCAGTTCCCTTTCGTGGGAACTGTCGACGCTGCGTCGAGACACATTGGGAACCTTCTGCGTGATGTCGTCACTGAAGCACTCCTGTATCTAACCAATCGCGTAGCGAGACGTCAGAGACGGGTGACGTCACGGACCAGGAACTATAAAGCATACCCGGATGCAGAGCACGCCAGCTTCTGTTGTCTTCAGCAAGCGCTCCATGTTATCTTGTCTGTCTTATTTATTGTTGTTTGTCCCGCAAATATTGCAGCAAAATCTCTTCGTCTGAGGACAAGAGTTCTAGTACACAAACACACACAAAAGATATAAGACAAAAGATCGTTAAAATGGCGGAGGAAAGGCGATTTAAACAGTGTGTTCGTCCCTGCACCAGGTTTATTCCTGAAGGGGATACACACGAAATGTGTGTCGTCTGTCTGGGGGTTGAGCATGCACAGGCAGCTCTTGAGGGAGCTGTCTGTGTACATTGTGAAAAGCTCACCCTCAGAGTCCTCAGATCACGCCGGGCACTCTTTAATAAAGAGGGTGCTTCGGTCGGCGTTCCCCGCGGATCGGGTCCCGCTGTTGCCGAGGCACAGCGGCGGCTTCATTTGTGGGGTTCGCAAATGGAGCTGGCAGAGGGGGTTGAGACGGGCCCAGCCTTATCTCGCCCTTTACCTGCCAGCCCCAGTGTCTCTTCTCAGGTGGTGGAAGCACGCTTTGAGGTTTCTTCCCCCCAGAGAGAGACACCGGCGCTTCACCTCTCTTCCTCCGAGGAGGTTGATGTGGTGAGCGTCGGAGCTGGGGATGAGGACTCGCCATCCTCTTCCCCAGCATATGAGGAGCTCCTGGAGGTAGTGACCAGGGCTACGGCCAGATTACAAATTGATTGGCCAGCAGAGCGGGCAGAAGCAAAACCAAAAAGTAAGCTGGATGAGCGCTTCCTGCCCGCTCGGTCACTACCCCAGCGTCGGGGTCTGCCTTTCTTTCCCGATCTCCACACCGAGGTGTCGAGATCGTGGAGAAGGCCAGTACAGCACCGTGTCTTCAGCCCCCAGACCTCTGTCTATAGTAATATCATGGGGCTGAGGCAGCACGGATATGCGGCGATGCCGCGGGTAGAAGAGACGCTCGCGGGCTATCTCTCTCCCGCGTCAGCATCGTCACTTAAGGCCCCGACGTTGCCCACCAAGCCATTAAAAACAACATCAAACTTGGTGGGCAAAGCTTATGCGGCAGCAGGTCAGGCGGCGGCATGTCTACACACCATGTCGCTGCTTCAAGCATATCAAGCGGACCTGCTGGGGGATATTGACGATAGCGCAGCTTTGGTGGCCACGGAGAGGCACTTGTGGCTGAATCTCTCGGACATCAGGGACAGAGACAAAGCTGCCCTGATGGACGCGCCGCTGTCTCCTGCGGGCCTCTTCGGCGACGCTGTTCGCCGTTTCAGAGATTCCTCCCCCGCCGGTCAAAAAATCCCCCCGAGGCTGCTGAGCGGGAGCAGCCTCGGCCGTCAACGAGCTCCTCCGCGCACCACAGAGCGCAACAGAAAGTGAGCGTGGCTGCCCGAGCTCCCCCGCAGAAAGCCTGGGGATCGGGTCGGCCCGCTCAACAGAAGCCTTCCAAGGGTAAGACGGACCTGCGGGCCGTCATTATCGCCCGGAAGGCCTCAAAGCGGTCCTGACATCTGTGGGTCAGGAGCCGATGAGGGTGGTCCCCTCCGAAGGGAGTCGGGGAAAAATATATCTATCCTCCGCTCCTCTTCGGCGCCCTCAGGGGGCCGGTCTGTCAACCCTGCCACTCAGTGTGGGTCAGGGCACAGCGGTCCCCGCCGACCCTCTGAGGAGGGCCGGCCACTTGATTCGTTTATTCTCCGCCGGTGCGCCGCGTCAGAGTATCGAGTCAAGTGCTCAAAAAACACCAGAGACCAGTCTCGAGAGACTGGTTCCCTTAGTAGATTTTATGGCAGAATGGGAAGTTCTACCGAACATATCGAAATGGGTGCTGCTCACCATAGAAAAGGGCTACAGAATTCAGTTCGGGTCTCGCCCGCCCAGATTCAACGGGGTTCTTCCCACAGTGGTAACCCCGGAGCAGTCTCTGGTGATGGAACAAGAGGTTATGACACTCTTGCAAAAAGGAGCTATAGAAAGGGTTCCTCCTCCCAGCAAGCTGTCAGGTTTTTACAGCCGTTACTTCATTGTTCCAAAGAAGGATGGGGGACTTCGTCCTATCATAGATTTACGTGTGCTAAATCGCTCAATACAAAAGCTCAAGTTCAAGATGCTTACACTCAAACAAATTATCCCACAGATCAGGTCCGAGGACTGGTTTGTGGCGATAGACATGAAAGATGCATACTTTCATGTGTCCATCCATCCTTCACACAGGAAGTTCCTCAGGTTTGCTTTCGGGGGCGAAGCTTACCAGTACAAGGTTCTTCCGTTCGGCCTATCATTGTCACCCCGCACATTCACGAAGTGTGTGGATGCAGCTCTGGCTCCGTTGAGACTCCAGGGCATCCGCATACTAAATTACATCGACGATTGGTTGATTCTAGCTCGATCAGAGCAGGTAGCAGTTCAACATCGAGATGTTGTTCTGTCTCACATGAAAAGGCTTGGGTTGAGGCTCAATGCCGAAAAGAGTGTGCTGGTTCCGGCTCAGACCACCAATTATTTAGGTGTAGTCTGGGACTCCACCACGTTGCAGGCACATCTGTCTCCTGCTCGTGTGAGTTCCATTCTCGGGGCCGTGAAAGGGGTGAAGTTAGGCCGGTCACTCACTGTAAAGCAGTTTCAGAGACTGCTGGGTCTGATGGCAGCTGCGTCCAACATTATACCTTTTGGCCTTCTGCACATGAGACCCTTACAGTGGTGGCTCAGGACCAGGGGGTTTTCTCCGAGGAGAAATCCTTTTCGCATGATCAAAGTCACGCGGCGATGCCTTCGTGCTCTGGTCATGTGGAAGGATCCCTGGTTCCTGTCCCAGGGACCCGTGTTGGGGACTTCTGGTCGTCGCGTAATGCTTACGACAGATGCTTCCCTCACGGGCTGGGGGGCGATCATGAGTGGTCGCCCAGCTCAGGGTTTATGGGAGGACCATCAGCGCTCCTGGCACATAAATCGGCTGGAGATGATGGCGGTGTTCTTAGCATTAAGACACTTTCTCCCAGACCTGAGGGGCCATCATGTGTTGGTCCGCACGGACAACACAGCAGTGGTCGCATATATAAACCATCAGGGGGGTCTGCGGTCTCGCCAACTATATTACTTGGCCCGTCAGATCCTCCTATGGTCCCAGGGGAAGTTGCTCTCACTGAGGGCAACTTATATCCCAGGGTATCAAAATGTGGGAGCAGACGCCCTGTCGAGGCAGGGGCCGAGTGGTATTACGAGGGCTGGCTGAGGCACCCTTCGAACCGCTAGAGGAGGTTCCTGAGAGGTTCCTCACTCTAAAAACTATCTTATTGTTAGCTATCACTTCTCTGAAGAGGATAGGAGACTTACAAGCACTTTCTGTTGCCCCTTCATACCTTGAATTTGCTCCAGGAATGATGAAAGCATTCCTGTATCCGAGACCGGGCTATGTGCCAAAGGTCCCTACCAGTGTCCCAGGTCCCATTGTGCTCCAGGCCTTTAATCCTCCTCCGTTTGAATCTTCGGATCAGGAAAAATTAAATCTGCTTTGCCCGGTAAGGGCATTGGATGCTTATGTTCACAGAGCTGCCCTGTGACGTAAGACAGATCAACTGTTTGTCTGTTATGGGTCCCCTAAAAAAAAGGGGGCCCAGCGTCCAAGCAGAGGATGAGCAAGTGGGTGGTCGAGGCCATCTCACTAGCCTATGAGGCGGCCGGACAGCCTTCTCCTTTGAATGTCCGTGCCCACTCTACCAGCCATAGGCTTTGTTAGGTTGTGCATATATGCTGTAATATTGCGGAACCGTCAGGTCGGTTCAGAAAGAACATGCTTTTAGTGGACTGCGCTGCTTTTTAATTGTTTTTCTATGTAAACAAACTTTGTGGACTTTTGACATCTACGTCTCGTGCATCAGCATTGTGTTTTTAAAACCCCTTTTCCCGTTAAAAGAAGTTCAACTTTAAAAACACATCTCAAGATGCTGAGTTCCTCTTCAAGAATGTGTTCTGTGTGAAATGTTCCTCGCCCCATCAGAAGGTATAGCTAACAGGTTGTGACCATTTTTACAAAATGTTCTTAAATAGACATGTTTCTTTTCTATGTAAAAAGAAATCTGTGTTTCTCATTTTTGTTTTTTTGTGCTTCTGTACTTGTATGTGGGCCTCTTTACATCCTTCCAGATGTCTATTAGCTGCTGTGGGGATCCCAGGATTGTCGTAATGACCTTGAAAAAATCCTCTCGTATATATTTTCCCAGATAGGCTCTAAACTGTGAAGGATTTGGGGGGGATGAGAGTGCAACGCCCAACTGTTTCAGACAAGCACCCACATATGCATCTTCTATGTTAAAGGCCTTTACGTCCTTGGAAGCCTCAACTATTTTTTCTGGCAGGTCATTGGAGAAAACGTATCCCATTCCCTGCAGGTACGTGGGATAGTTTGGTTCAGGGTACAGCTCCTCGGACACGTACCATTTTGAGTTTTTGTCTCTGATGACGGGCCGGTTCCACATCATCATTCCAGTGATGTAGTTCTGTCTGGGTGTGTCGGGTGCCAATAGGAGGGTCATCAGGTTTTCTAGGTTTAAGTACATATCAGAATCAATCTTCATACTGAAAGTCGCTTGAGGGCAACGAGTAGCCAGCCAGTCCATGATCACCATCGTCTTTATGGTCAGGTTGAAGTACGAGTCCACAAAGTTGCTCTGCAGTAAGTCTCTGTGTTGTCGGCTCTCTTCCTCCAGCTGCTGTTGAGCTTTTTCAGAGTCGGATCCTCCAGTCAAACCCACCAGGAACAGAGTAATCACTGCTTTTCCCTGGACTGTGCTCTCATTCCCCCACGTGTTCCGGATGGCGTTACGAGCTGCTACCTGATTGGGCGCCACAGGGACCATCAAGACCAGGAACGGATTCTGCTTACATTTATCAGATTCATCCAGAATGAAATTATAGTTGCTTGGATGAGCTATGTGATAATAAATTGCTGTACCTCTGTGTTGGATTTGTTGACCTGGTAATGTATCTTTTTGATTATGATCGGCCCAAATGCCATCAGTTACCTTATAATGAGTCTGATTCATGATTTTAGTAAACCATGTTTGTGGGAAAAGTGTGTCCAAAGAGAAATCAGAGGCGTAAGAAATGGCAGACACTAAGAATGTCAAGATAAGCAGCAGAATAAATGTACTTTTAATTGTACGTGAACTTCTATCCTGAGCCAAACTGCAGAGAAAAAAAGAGAAACAGGTCAAAATGAGTCTCACAGTGAAACATACGTTTTTTTTTTGTTTGTTTTTATTAAAATATAATGTACCACAAATATAACTGTTGAATATCTTCAACGTCTACATGACAGGTTGACATATGATATGAACAACCAGTTAGTAATGATAGTTTCATGAATTTTTAATAACACAGAACTTCCGAACCATGGGCTGGAGGACGGAGGGGCGAGGAAACGTAACGCTGAGTACAAACCAAACTATTATTAATAAGAACTTCTGTAGAAGAGTAACATAAAAAAAAGTCAATCTGGTTAATAATAAGTGAAGCTGGTAATGCTGTTTGTGGAGTTGTTTAATCAGATCTTGAGAGATTTAATGTCTACTTTTATCTTCAGTTGATTTCTTAATGATTTCTTCTTTGATTTTTTAATGAAAGATCAAAAGGATAATTTTTGAAACTAGATATGATAGATAAGATATGCTGTTCTATTTTAATAGTCGCCTTTGCTCATATTTACCAAGAGTGCCAATATTAGAGTAGAGAACTCCATATATGCTTGCAGGTGATTTGCTTTTACACTCTAAAAACTGCTGGGTTAAATATGGACAAAACCAGGGATTGGGTTGTTTTCACCCAGCCATTTTTTTCAAGCAATTTTGGATTTATTTTTTTAGCCAGCAATATAGTAATTTAGTAAAAGGCGTGTTTTTGCTCACCCCCAAATAGGGGCAAATTTGTGGGGTATTATAAGCTGAAACTTGACCAGACCAGAGACTTATATTACATCATGTGAAAGAGGGCATAATAGGTGCCTTTTAACCCAACCTGCTGGTTTTGTCCATATTTTACCCAGCTTGGGTTTTTTTAACCCAGCATTTTTTAGAGTGTATGTGTTTAATTCCCTGGTAAAGCCAACTTTTGACATGACACCTGCAGTAGAAATTCCCCTATGCACCTGACTTAACTTAAACTGGGGGCGTCCACTAATCGACAATTACAAATTTATACTCTAGCCTGCATCTCCTAATCGAGTCAGATGATGTCTCGCCCCTTATGAATAGTATCACTAATTAAAAGTTATAGTTCAGAGATCTTCAACCCTGCTCCTGAGGACTCGCTACTGTCCTGTAGTGTAGAGTTTAGCTCCAACTCTAATCAGACACACCTGAACCTGGTTGGAAATAAACTGACAGTGGGACCCCAGGAACAGGGTTAAAGACCTCTGCTCTAGTTCATAAGGTGGCATTGTATGTAAAGAACACAAATAACATCACAAAATATCTAATAATAAAAAAAATAATAAAAGGATGGGTGAGCTTACCTGTGACAAATGTTTTTAACAGCCATTCCGGTGTGTTCGACTGGTGACAAAAATATTCCTTCCTGAATAGTCTAGTCTCTCAGACCCAACAACCTGTTAACAGGGGAGGGGTTAGGAAGCTTTTTTCACCTATGATGTACAAGTGAACAAACCCACAGCTGAGACTTGTCCTTCTTCAATGAAAATACTCATTTTGTATTTACATCACAGATAGAGGTAGATAGACAGAGATAGTTAGAAGCTACACATCTAGAACCTATGGGAACATCCTCTCTAAGATATTGCCTGATTATGGCGTTAGGTTTGTTGCCGCGAGTATCATAATAGTTACACACTTGCCAGGAGCCATGATATTGCCAGAGTGAATTTGATTCTTTCATGAAGTCAGGTGAAAAGCTGCTTTAAATCTTAAAGGCAAATATATGTACTGGATTGAATAAAGTTTCCTGGCAAAATGTGCTTCAACAATGACACCCCACATCTCCAGGGAACCTGCGTATTTCTAATTGATTGATGATCAGAACATTCATGAGCTTATTCATGGCCAGTTTCAGTGTACTGTAGTTTTTATTTATTGTTCTCATAGGCTTAAAGGATTAGTCCAATTTTAAATAAAATTTTCCTGATAATTTTCTCACCCTCATGTCATCCAAGATGTCTATGTCTTTCTTTCTTCAGTCGAAAAGAAATTAAGGTTTTTGATGAAAACATTCCAGGATTATTCTCCTTATAGTGGACTTCAATGGACTCCAATCAGTTGAAGGTCAAAATTAGTGCCCTTATTAAAGTAAAGGGCTTTAAACAATACCAGACGAGGAATAATGGTCTTATCTAGTGAAACGATCTGTCATTTTCTAAAAAATACAAATGTATATGCTTTATAAACACAAATGATCGCCTTGCGATCCACACAGCGATGGTATGTTCACCAACTTTATACTGCTGCAAAAGTTTTTCGAACTTCTTTTTACTCCTAAGCGAAAAATAACTTCCCTATGATTTTATAGAGGCATTTACAAAGTTCATTAGAAGAACCGTGGTGTTTTTTTTTTTTTTAAGAACTGGCTCAATTGTTTGAGGAGTCATGCTACATGCACTGCATGTTTTTATTCACAAAAAAGAAATGCTTCATAATGTTCATTCGTTTGAGAATCATATTACACTGGTTCAGTGTTTGTTTTTGTGTGCAGACAGTGAAAGTCTTTTATTATGGAACATTCTCTTTAATTGCATTTCATTCAATACTGACATTCACGTTCTGGTGAGAAAAAAAAGTATCCTTGCAGCCAGACTAATTATCATTATATCATTATCACCATTATATTATACTTCAAGTGTGTTAATGATTAGTTAACTTGAAGTGTGCTATTTTGGAACAACTAATTTTGTACTAAGTATATTTTAGCTGTAATAAAATTGTAGTAAAACATCATTTTAAGTGTATTTAGTGTACTTTTATGTGCTAAATTGGAACAACTTCAGGTTTACTTTTTCAAGTATACACTTTAAGTACATGCCTGTGTAGGGACTAATTACATGCTTGATTAGTGATATTAAAGTGTACTTTATTTGTGTTATAAGTACATTACAAATTTATTATGAGTGTCTTCAAAACACACAAGCAATATACCATGAATATATTTTTGAGATAATTATATATTCTCATCAATAACTTTGACTTATTCAAAATACTAAAAATTGCACTCTTTGTATTCAATAACAATATACTTTGTTATTACATAGCTATACTGTCACGAATACAGCTCCTCCGGTGCATCCTCCGGGCCACCGGAGGGAGCCCTCACCAGAATATTGATTCGCACTCATCTGGACTCCATTTCCCATAGGCCCACATTCCTGGGACTGATTACCTCACACCTGCACCATATCACACCACACTATTTAAGACGCACACACACACACACAGCTTTGCGAAGTCTTGATTTGCTATTAGTGGTCATTTCTGAGCGTTTATCTTGTGGACTGATATCTTGTTACTACTTGGACTGTTTATCTCTGCTGAACCTTTGCTGCCTACCCTGAACTTTGCCTGTGTACCGACTCTGAGCCATCTTGCCGCCTGCCTCGAACCTTGCCTGTGACCCGATCTTGTCTCTCGCCGCCAGCCCCGACCTTCTGCCTGTCCCTGTTTACGGTATTGTCTTGCCCTAGCCTGTATACATCTATCTTTTAATAAAAGCTGCAGATGGATCCACTCTCTCCAGACTCTTCATTACAGAAGACTTCGCCACCAAGTGATCCAGCAGCACTGGCCCAGATATCCACCGAGTTAACTGCTCAAGCCAGCCAGCTCGCCATGCACCCTCATCAGCTCTCAAGCCTTACCTCGCTCACTGAGGAGTTGGTGAAATCGCTTCAGGGCCTACGTCACAATCCACCTGAGTCTCCTAGAACGCCGGCCGCTGCACCTGCCGCGGTGCCCCATTTCCCTCCGGCTATCCCGAATCCTCGACTGGCTCTCCCCGAAAAGTTCGACGGAACGCCAACCAAATGTAAGGGATTCCTTCTACAATGTTCTCTGTATGTGAATCAACAACCATCCATATACCCCACAGACATAAGCCGCATTTCATTTGTTTGTTCCCTACTGACGGGTAAAGCTCTGGATTGGGCCACCGCCATTTAGCGTGATGACGGTTCTGCATTCCCTTCGTTTACAAATTTCCTACAACGCTTCAGAGAAGTGTTTGAACATACAGAGGGCGGTCAGAGTCCGGGTGATCAATTACTTTCACTGACTCAAGGCAAAACCACTGCAGCTGAGTACGCCCTGCAATTCTGCACACTGGCTGCACAGACCAACTGGGTAGAAGATACCTTGAAATTGTTATTTCGCCGGGGTTTAACAATGGATTTACAAGCGGAATTGGCATGCAGAGACGAGGGCAGTACTCTGAACTCTTTCATCGAACTGGCAATACACATTGACAACCTGCTACGCACTCGACGCCCTGGTCAAACTCCCGCTGCCAGCAGCGCAGCCCCAGAACCCATGCAGCTCGGCTATACTCCTATTCAACCCGAGGAGAGAGAGAGAAGACGCCATCTGCACTTATGCTTCTATTGCGGTCAAACTGGTCATATCAAGAATAACTGTCCGATCCGTCCACCACCTACTAGTTCCAAAGCGGTGTTCTCTTCCACTCCATAATTATTCATCTAACTGCTTAAAAATTCCCGCTCAACTCCTTGTTAAAGACCAACGTATCACCACACATGCTCTCCTGGACTCTGGGGCGGCGGGAAATTTCATGTCAGACACTTTTGCTAAAGAACACAACATTCCATTAACCGACTGTCATTCCTCATTAAGAGTGGAGGCGTTAGATGGGAAACCCATCGGAGAGGGGAGAATCACGCACATCACCTCCGAACTCAAATTACAAATTGGTATCCTTCATCAAGAATCTATCTGTTTCTATGTAATCCATGCACCCCAGAACTCCATCATCCTTGGTCTGCCCTGGCTTCGCTCACACAATCCTCATGTGTCATGGAAGGAGGGAGAAATACTTCATTGGGACGAACGTTGCCACAAGCACTGTCTCCAATCAGTCCATCCGGTACCCCTACGATCTGTGGAAGTCTATACGGAGAAACCAGAGAAACCGAATATTCCCGCTGAATACTACGATCTCACAGTGGCTTTTAGCAAGGAAAGATCCACCGAACTCCCTCCTCACAGGCCCGGCGACTGTGCCATCGAACTATTACCTGATACAACACCTCCCAAAGGTCGAATTTTTCCCCTCTCTCAACCAGAAACCACAGCCATGAAAACTTACATTGAAGAAGAGTTAGCAAAAGGATTCATTCGACCTTCCACATCACCAGCATCTGCCGGGTTCTTCTTTGTTAAGAAAAAGGACGGGGGTCTAAGGCCTTGCATTGACTACAGGGGTCTGAACGACATCACAGTAAAATTTCGCTATCCACTCCCTCTGGTACCGGCGGCGCTCGAACAGTTAAGGCAGGCTAAGTACTTCACCAAGCTAGACCTCCGGTGCGCCTATAATCTCATTCGCATCCGTGAGGGGGACGAATGGAAAACGGCCTTCTCAACAACCACTGGCCACTACGAGACCCTCGTGATGCCGTTCGGCCTGTCCAACAGTCCAGCTGTGTTCCAGTCTTACATCAATGACGTATTCAGAGACATGTTAAACCGGTGGGTCATTGTGTATATTGATGATATTCTGATATATTCCAATTCCTTTGAAGAACACATCCAACATGTGAGAACTGTGCTACAGAGACTGATCGAACACCGATTGTACGCCAAGGCCGAAAAATGCGAATTTCACCAGACTTCCACTGCGTTCCTGGGGTACGTCATCAGCAGAGATGGGATAGCTATGGACGATGGTAAAGTAAGGGCGGTGCTGGATTGGCCAAAACCTCACACACTCAAAGAATTACAGCGATTCTTGGGCTTTGCTAATTTCTACAGGCGATTCATCAGAAACTTCAGCTGTGTAGCTGCACCATTGACGTCCATGACAAAACGTTCATCCTATCGCCTGCACTGGTCCCCTGAAGCAAACCGAGCTTTCCAAGAGCTTAAAGATCGATTCACTTCTGCACCCATTCTCCGTCACCCTGACCCGGAACGGCCATTCATTGTGGAGGTGGACGCCTCTAACACAGGTATTGGCGCTATTCTATCTCAACGCCAGGGCGATCCCGGGAAAATGTATCCATGCGCTTTCTATTCTCGTAAGCTATCAGCTGCTGAACGGAATTATGATGTAGGGAATCGGGAACTGTTGGCAATGAAGGCCGCCCTCGAAGAGTGGCGACAATGGTTGGAGGGAGCCCAACATCCATTCACTGTGTTTACCGATCACAAGAATCTGGAATACTTACGCTCAGCTAAACGACTAAATCCACGCCAAGCTCGATGGGCTATGTTCTTCACTCGATTCGATTTCAAAGTCACATACAGACCCGGGTCCAAAAACACCAAGGCAGATGCCCTGTCTCGTCAAACTGAGCTCACCGAACAGAATAAGAACAAAGAACATATCATCCCTGAATCTCTCCTTCTCGCCCCAGTCCAGTGGGATATCATGACTGAATTGACCCAAGCCAATGAACAGACAGCTCAACCGCACTTACGTTCCAGTACACCTCCGGGACAAGGTTTTACATCAGGTACATGACTCACCCAGTTCTGGTCACCCCGGCATCACAGCCACGCTCAACCTACTGCAGAATCGTTTCTGGTGGGAAACCATGTCACAAGACGTCACTCAGTTCATTCATCACTGCATCGCCTGTCAGACCTCCAAGCCGACCCACCAATTACCCGCTGGACTTCTACAACCACTACCCATCCCTCAACGGCCCTGGTCACACATCGCCATAGATTTCATCACTGATCTGCCCTCCTCTCAAGGTAATACCACCATTCTAACAGTAATTGACCGGTTCTCCAAGGCATGCCGACTGATACCGCTCCCTAAACTGCCCACAGCTTTTGAAACTGCTGAGATATTATGTAATTATGTGTTTCGACTTTATGGCTTGCCCGATGACATTGTGTCAGACAGAGGGTCCCAATTCACCTCCCGGGTCTGGGCTGCCTTCTTCAAACAATTAAATGTCAATATCAGTCTTACGTCAGGCTATCATCCAGAATCCAACGGCCAGACCGAACGAATGAACCAAGAATTCACTCGATTCCTCCGCACTTACTGTCATCGCCAACAAACAGAATGGAGCCGTTATCTCATGTGGGCAGAGTATGCACAGAATTCCTTACAAAAACCCTCCACTGGCATCACTCCGTTCCAATGTGTCCTGGGGTATCAACCTCCCTTGTTCCCATGGTCTGGCGAACCTTCAGAGTTACCAGCAGTCAGCACTTGGATGCAGAGAAGTGAGGAGACTTGAGACTCGGCTCACCAACATCTCCAGCACGAGGAGGCACGAAGCTCAGGCTAACCGACGTCGTCGACTCCAACCTCAGTATGCTGTAGGCCAGTGGGTATGGCTATCCACCCGAGATCTCCGGTTGAGACTTCCATGCAGAAAACTCAGTCCCAGGTATGTCGGGCCTTTTCAAATTAAAAAACAAATCACCCCAGTATCCTTTCGTTTAGACTTACCTGCTAATTACCGTGTTTCTCCCACTTTTCATGTCTCTCTGTTGAAACCCTCCGGGGGCCCGGGAGGAGATCCGGAGGAGGCTGTGGACCAACAACCCCCACCACTGATGATAGAGGGCGAGGAGGCTTATCGTGTTCGAGAGCTGCTCGATTCAAGGCGCCGGGGCCAGAGGCTTCAATACCTGGTTGACTGGGAGGGGTACGGTCCGGAGGAGCAATCCTGGGTCAATGCGAATGATATTCTGGACCCCAACCTCTTGGAAGAGTTCCATCGGACGCATCCGGAGAGACCGGCCCCGCGACCTCGTGGTAGACCCCGGCGTCTGCCTCCTCACGTCTGGAGCCGCTCGCAGGGTGGGGGCTCTGTCACGAATACAGCTCCTCCGGTGCCACTAGGTCGAGTGTCCCTGGTGGAGCCGACTGGTCGTCGGGCCGAGATGGAGCAAAGGGATCAGAGGCCAGAGGCGGAGCTACAGGATCCTCTGGTGCAGGCGCTGCTGATGGTTGCTTGACCCATGGCTCGACGTCCCGGCATGGCATCTCCAGATATGGCGCAGGGCTGCAAGCTTCTAGGAGCAGCGGGGCTGGAGGACTGGCTGAGCTCTTTGACAATGGAGGTGACATGAGACTGTACATGATGAAAGTGAGTAGGGCACAGTCCACACAAATCCAAGCAATGAGCAAATCATCATCCATATCGCTCATAATGCTGTCTTTAAACAGCAAATGAAGGTCCAACAGAAGAATTATTGTTGTCACGGCTGTCCTTAAACAGCGATGAAGCATTAGATACCGGATGGGTTAGGGTGGGAGTCCATTTTTCCTCACTGGCGTCCAGTAGCCAGTCCTCGGTTCCCGTTCCCTCGGCCGCTGACGTCACGGGCTCACACCCCGGTCAGACTTGCTCGGGGGCTCCACTTCCTGGTGATGGTGAACTCTGTCCCTTTGGCCTTGGACTCTGGTTCACTTGTCGCGGTGGGTGGTCCCTCAACGTCTGTGGGGGGCTGTCGCGCATTCTCCGCGGTCGAAGGTGGTAACTTTGGTTCTGGGTCTGGCTGTGTTCTGAATCGGGGCCATACGCTCTCCTGCATCAAACGAGTACCGTCAGCCCCTCTGATTGGCTGGAAGCAGTGAGCAACAAAAATTGATTGGTCACAGATCTAGTTGATGAAGCGACATTTGAATTCCAATGAGACAACTCACATTTTCTTGCGTGTACCTGTAGTTTGCTCTTTGTATATTGTTTATTTTGGATTTGTGTGTATGATTGTAACATGATTCTTCTCTGCCAGTGTAAACTTATTAAACATATCTTTTAGACTTAAATCACAATTTCAATAGCCAGTTATCCAAGTAATGAAGTGAATTCCGAGCATGAATAAGTAAACTTAAAAATTATACTTAAAAGAAACTTTAAATATACTACCTCTTCAGGATATTAAATAATGTATTTTTTTTTTATTAAATAGCTCAGTGCATTGTTACAATGTCAATTTTAAGTACAATAATTTTTAGTAATTTAAAATATATTTTTAAATAATTTTCAAATAAGTATACTTTAAAAAAATACACAGAACTTTCACATTAAGTATATTTCTCTAAAATATATTTTTAGAAAATATACTAAATTACAAGTTGTATTGCGAAAATAGTTAAAAGCATGATGCTAATATACTTTTTTAGATTTGGTAATTTTTTTTTTGCTTGTATATTTATTGAAAAGGGAATATATTTGAAATACAATAAAGTATACTTGGGCAACTAAAATTTATTTTCCATGGTGCTGAACATTCAGCATCATCCTATAGATTTCCATGCTGAAAAGGGTTTTTGGAGACACTGCAGGGAAGCTTTGTACCTATGACATGCTGTCATTTACCACAATAAATAAATAAATTTGACTTGTCCTACAATTTGTAAAAACAAGCAAAAAAAGTATTTTTACACTAATGCACTTTTAGTAGATCAAGCAAGGCATTGCACCAGAATGAACATTTAAATACAAACAGTTTCAAAAGTATAGCCATAAGACTTACATCTCAATCAACACATACATTTGTACACTGATGTAAGTGCTTGAACAAAAAATGACTTTCACATTTCTGCTTTTAATCCATCCACAATGCCTTGCCCTATTGACTTTCATTGTAAGTGCATCACTGTACATGTTTAGATCTGTGGGAAGGAATCAAAATAGTTTTCTGTTGTAATCAACAGCAAAATGTAATTTTTTTTCATATCCCATTCCCAGCAGGTACATGGGATAGTTTGGTTCAGGGTACAGCTCCTCTGACACGTACCATTTTGAGTTTTTGTTTCTGATGACAGACCGGTTCCGCATCACCACTCCA
The DNA here is from genome assembly GCA_003731715.1 of Anabarilius grahami. Taxonomy (NCBI): domain Eukaryota; kingdom Metazoa; phylum Chordata; class Actinopteri; order Cypriniformes; family Xenocyprididae; genus Anabarilius; species Anabarilius grahami. The sequence goes on from RJVU01053127.1 coordinate 4,254,717, forward strand.
GTGATGTAGTTCTGTCTGGGTGTGTCGGGTGCCAATAGGAGGGTCATCAGGTTTTCCAGGTTTAAGTACATATCAGAATCAATCTTCATATGGACAATCGCTTGAGGGCAACGAGTGGCCAGCCAGTCCATGATCACCATCGTCTTTATGGTCAGGTTGAAGTACGAATCCACAAAGTTGCTCTGCAGTAAGTCTCTGTGTTGTCGGCTCTCTTCCTCCAGCTGCTGTTGAGCTTTTTCAGAGTCGGATCCTCCAGTCAAACCCACCAGGAACAGAATAATCACTGCTTTTCCTTGGACTGTGCTCTCATTCGGACTCTGCTTTTATCAGGTTCATCCAGAATGAAATGATAGTTGAGTGGATGAGCTATGTGATAATGTAGTGAAATGCATTTGGTCACAGTGGGCGCTGCAGTGGCTGTTTTTTGTCTAGCTGTATTTTGATTATCATTGCCAGAATGACCACAAGCCATCATATAATAGGAGCGTATCTGATTTACTACATCATCAAACCCAGTTTCAGGGGGCATAGAAGGCTTGACAGAGAAATGGAAAATGTAAAAGATGGCAGAAAATGATAATGTCAATGTAAGCAGGAGAATGAGCTTTCTTTAAATCTGAGCCGGAGTGTGTCTAAGAAAAAGAAACAGAAAATGATAGACTAAATAAGAATGATAATCATAATGTCTAAACTACACTCTTGTATTTCAATTATAATCTTGAATGTTTTATCTTGAGTTGTACTGCTGATATAATGCATTTAAACATTTTTGACATTATAACCTTTCATGGAATATTTGAGGACCTGACCGTTCCTCATTTTATCTGGACCTGAAGGCAATTCCAAATATCTTTTTTCCATTGTATCCTGCTCATCTCGGAAATGTATCCCATTACTGAAGTAAAGTTGTGAATGTAATTGTTTGTTGACTTTAAGATGCTAAGATCAACAGATGGTTTCTTAACCAGTTAAAAGACATCTATTGAACAATCAGCTATTGAAGGCAGAATAAACACTGAGCACAGTAGCGAGACAAATAAATAGTCTCATTTCATTTTCTCAATAATTTTTGTGTTGACTGCATTTGTAAGGCTCAGCCACTCCATTCAAGCTCAAATTATTGTGAGAAACAAGTTCTTACAAATTTAATATTTCAATATTATTAAATGTAACAACAATAAACCATTTTGTTCCAAAACAGCTTGGAGTAATTATTTAATAGAATTAAGTTAAATGAGCTATAGGGCAGTTTTAATATTGACCACTCAAGATTACAACCATTGGTTTCTTCTCCATGATCAACCAAATCAGAAACGGCCCTTTTGTCAAGTGACTGAATAACTTGACAAAAATAATACAATGTCAACCAACAAATTCTCCTCTCCCTCCACAAACTGGGCATGAACCTTCAGATAATTCACGGCTGTCCTACTAAACCAGACCATCCACTGCGCCCCTGTCACACCCTCACTAGTATCCAACTTTGTTCTACTCACACCCAGACGGCGGAAAGAATGAGATCAGCAGAACTGCACCTAATCTTCAATGACAAACTCAAGATGTCAGACGTGATGATTTTCAGTACAGTTAGCAGCTAAAAACAGGCTAGATTGAACTAGTCAATCATTATGACCCATTCCTACCTATTAGTATGTTGATATTGTAATGTGTTTTGATTTAGAATATAGGCTACTTTGAGAACTGCCATTTCACTCATTGTCGTACTCTCGAACCAGAAACTCACATAGCGCCAGAAAGATTGCGAAATAGGGTTTCAGGTGAATTTTTTATGAAGGGAGAACCAAAACAATCCAAAAATTGTCTTACTAATGACATCCTGATGAGGACTAAGAAGTAGGCGGAAGAAGAACAGCTGACACGCATATTGAAGTAGAAAACAAACAAAAAAAGTCCTCAAACAAGGTTCAACTGTTCAAAGGAACTAGATACATTTCTAGCCTACTATTCACAATATGTTAAAAAATTAATTAACAGGAACAGGGCAGAACCAGGATCCTGACAACAGGATATCGTCTATCATATCAGTTTGCTTTAAGATGGTGTGTGAACTTGTATTGTTAGCACAAACAAGAGTACTTAACATCGTGCAGCTTATTCATAGACAAAACATCCATAGAACTGCATTACAGGCCTGTCAAGTTTCCATCTCAAAAGAAGAAAAACAAAAATATGCTGGCAAAATGGTGCAAATTTTCAAAAATGAGTTTTTTATTTTCACATTCGCCATTAAAAGACTTGATTTGTAGGAATCGGACAAAAAATGACAAATAAAAGTCGAGAGAGTCAGCAGAGTTGATTTTGAGAAAAGTTTTTGAGAAAGATTCCAAAGCAAAATCACCTAGCAATGTTGCATTTTTTTTCTCCAGTTCTTTTCTTAATAATTACTATATTAATAATCACAATATAGCTATTTTTATTTTATAGTTATTTTATTTTATCTTTGTTATCTTGTAAAATAAGAACAAAGATGCAAATAAACAGTAGTGCAGTCCCAGCTAACAGGATTTTGTCATGAGAACGTTCTTGAAATATTCAGTGTTGGTTCTGGGAACATAAAAAATGTCCAGTTTTCTTGACGTTAGAGGAACGTTTTTTAAAAAGTTACACTGTAATATATTTACTTTTAAAAAAATTATGATAACAATATTACACATTATATTTTTGAGTAGTTTTTAAGGTTTGATTCTTTAAAGGTGCCCTAGATCCCCTTTTCAAAAGATTGACTCATCTAAGGTGTCCCCTGAACGTATCTGTGAAGTTTCAGCTCAAAATACCACATAGATTTTTTTTAATTAATTTTTTTAACTGCCTATTTTGAGCCATTATTACATATGCACCGATTAAGCGCGCAGCCCCTTTAAATCTCCCGCTCCCCGCCCCCGCGAGCTCTCGACTGCCTTAAACAGCAAACACAAAGTTCGCACAGCTAACCCTCAAAATGGATCTTTACAAAGTGTTCATCATGCATACATCGATTCCTGTGAGTATAGTATTTATTTTGGATGTTTGCATTTATTTCTGAATGAGTTTGAGGCTATGCTCCGTGGCTAACGGGCTAATGCTACACTGTTGGAGAGATTTATAAAGAATGAAGTTGTGCATTATACAGACTGCAAGTGTTTAAAAATTAAAATAGCGACGGCTCTTGTCTCCGTGAATACAGTAAGAAACGATGGTAACTTTAACCACATTTAACAGTACATTAGCAACATGCTAATTAAACATTTAGAAAGACAATTTACAAATATCACTAAAAATATCATGTTATCATGGATCATGTCAGTTATTATTGCTCCATCTGCCATTTTTCGCTGTTTTTATTGCTAGCTCACCTAGTCTGATGATTCAGCTGTGCACAGATCCAGACGTCCTGCCCTTGTCTAATGCCTTTCATAATGTTGGGAACATGGGCTGGGATATGCAAATATTGGGGGCGTACACCCCGACTGTTACGTAACAGTCGGTATTATGTTGAGATTTGCCTGTTCTTTGGAGGTCGTTTAAACAAATGAGATTTATATAATAAGGAGGAAACAATGGAGTTTGAGACTCACTGTATGTCATTTCCATGTACTGAACTCTTGTTATTCAACTATGCCGAGGTAAATTCCATTTTTAATGGAATCTACCTGAATAAATCATGTAAAATCTCTTAAAGACCCCCTGTGGTGAAAATCAAGTTTTTAATGTTATTTATATGTCTATGTAGTGTTTTTAATATGCTTTAAGACAAACCATGTGCAAATTCCCATTGCTGAGTGCTGTTTGAAACTGCAGTGAACCAGACAGTCTAAAACCCGCGGTTTTAAATCGTGGGTGTTTGTGACGTCGCAGACTACCTTGTAACCAATCACAACAACGTGCCGGCGGGCTTTAGCATATCATTAACTAAGCCAGGTTATCCCGGTATATTTTCTGTTAATTTGAAAAATTGTGTAGATTTATCAATATAGCGAGTCTATTACGATGTTATGATGAACTATATGCCTTTCTCCACTGACGTTCTGAGTTGTTCAAAGCGTTTGTAAGGATACTGATTGTTAGAAAGCAATCTGTCTGACTCTGAGATGAAGAACAGGAACGGTGTGTGTAACATTTGCAACACATTATTAGCTGTTTGATAACGTAGTCAAGCAAAAGGCTAATTATATTAATTCATATTAATTAATGACAGAACCATCGCAAGGGCTGTGCCATGTGTGTGAGCGCATAGGGGCTCGCGCCAAAGTAAAGTGACAGCTGACTTGAAGTAAAGTCAATAAAGTTCATGTTTTTGTACTTCAAAATACTTTAATACTACAAAACATAGCTAAAACAATATTGCTTTGAGTGTGTGACCGTGATTCATGTCCATATATGTCAGTCAGTGTGTCCTCACATGCAGGGCCGTTTCTAGCCTTCTTGGCACCCTAGGCGAGATCCCTATTTGACCCCACACACACACACACCGCAATATGTTACGTTATCAGCTATTATTATTCAGTAATACACAGTTACCACTTTTCAATAAAACAACTATGCACATCCATTTTCAAAGGAAGTAACTGGTAAACAACTACAAGGACTTAAAACAAATTGACCTTGGCATATTTGAGCATGTTTACTATTTTCAATAGCTTTAAAAGTGGACACGCCTAGACTTAATTGCTGCAAAAGTGTCAATAATGTCATCAAAGGACATCTGCCTGGAAACATCCCTGTTTATGCTCATACAATCAGACATGGCATTGTCACATACCATTTTAAACCCTTTTGAAACTATTCTATATAGCTAAAGCTGTAAACAAGAAGTAAACACATACAGTTAGGACTGGGGCTTGCCTCTGATGCTTCTCTTCCTACAGTAGCATCTGCCTTGTGATTCTCTAAAAATTTGTTGAGTGCACCTGTCATGTACCATTAATATAACACTCTCTAGCACAGTGGTTCCCAACCACATTCCTGGAGGCCCACCAACACTGCACATTTTGCATGCTCCTTTGTCTGACACACCCATTTCAAGATTTTTGCTGCGTCCCAATTCGCCTACTAATACTACGCCCTAAAAGTACGGTATGTACTCTTTTTGTGAACAAAAAGTACTTACTTTTGAGTGTGTAGCAAAAGAGTAGACAAGCTTTGGGACATACTATCACGTCATACAATCGCGTCTTTTCTCTCTTTCGCATCCTGTCACCGTAAACTGGCCTGTCAATCATCTTACATCCTCCACATTTCATTTAGCTAATTTCCTACTGTATCGGAGAGAAATGCAGCACGTTGATCTGCAGTCACGGGTCTTTCATGTGGAGAACTCTCCTCATATTAATGCATAATGATGCATTTAAAAGTTAATAGCCAATCGGATCTTTATAAAAGTCCACATTGGTATTTTGCAGATGAAAAATGACACAGATAACATTAAATATATATTTTCTATCAGGTTGAACTGATTATTAGTCACTCAAACCTCTCAGCGTCGATCGCGCATATCCGCCATGTTTTGTAGTTTTTAACACTTTTTACTCGTGTTTGTAGTTCTGAACTGAATCCTCATCCAACGCGCAATGGAATGTGGGCAATATTAGCCTTTATAGTGTGCACGGATCCACACTTCGAAAATCTACCGGAAATAGTAGACCATCCGGGGACTTTTGGCATACTCTTTTCAACATACTATGCTTTGGGACACACTTATTTTAATCTCACATACTATTTAGGATGGATAGTATGGACATTGGGACGCAGCGTTTGAGTCACTACTAATGAGCTGATAACCCTAATCAGGTGTGTTTAATTGAGGAGACATCTAAAATGTGCAGTGTTGGTGGGCCTCCAGGAATGTGGTTGGGAAACACTGCTCTAGCATAAACAAACAGATTCTCATAATCTACATGCCCAAATCACAATGCCTGTCTGTCTGTGACTTCAACTGCACTATTACAGCATAAAGAAATGCATTTATTTGATATTATATGCTATAATATCCCAGCTAACAATTTTTGGTTCCCAGAATGTTCCAGGAATGTTAGTTTATGGTTCTCAAAACGTTCCCAAAACAAAGATTCTAACGTTCCCTGTTCGTTAGCCAGGAATGTTTTCTTTATGTAAATAGAACGTTCCCTTTAGGTAAAAAAAAAAGAAGAAAAGAACCAATTGAGAACGTTCCCAGAACATTCTTATTTGGTTCCCCCCAAAAATAGCCAAACGGGAACCATATTGAAACGTTAGGGGAACGTTCTGTGTTTACTGGGATTCTGCTGCATGACTTAACTGTCCTGTGCTGATATGCAGTGTCATGTTTTGCTCGTGATGATGGAGCGACTAATTTGTAGTAGAACAGAACAATTAACCAATTAGTAACATTCATGTATATTTCCCTTTCTTTTTCTCATCCTCATTTTTATTTTTATGATACTGAGCCCCTGATGGCTTTGACCTTTTCATGATGATGAAACTAAAACACTTACAGGGTTAGTTCACCCAAAAATGAAAATTCTGTCATTTATTACTTACCCTCATGCCGTTCCACACCCGTAAGACATTCGTTCATCTGCTGTTCGGAGCGCCAAAGTCACGTGATTTCAGCCGTTGGCAGTTTGACACGCGATCTGAATCATGATTCGATACACTGATTCATTTGTGCTCCGATGCTTCATGAAGCAGTGTTTTGAAATCGGCCATCACTAAATAAGTTGTTATTTTGTTTTTTTGGCGCACCAAAAATATTCTCGTCGCTTTATAATATTAATATTGAACCACTGTACTCACATGAACTGATTTAAATATGTTTTTAGTACCTTTATGGATCTTGAGAGAGGAAGTGTCATTGCTTCCTATGAAGGCCTCACGGAGCATCGGATTTCAACTAAAATATCTTCATTTGTGTTATGAAGATGAACGAAGGTCTTACGGGTGTGGAACGGCATGAGGGTAAGTAATAAATGACAGAATTTTCATTTTTGGGTGAACTAACCCTTTAATCTAGGTAAGCACGAATGACGACGTTCCTTCTACATCTCGTTTCTCTATTCTCTTCCTAACAGCAGCGGCCACTATCACCAGGAGACTTGTCACTCAGATAATACGAAAGTAATCATAATGCCTCGAAATGGCAAAAGTACGAAATAATAATAATAGTAATAATATTTTTTATTATTTTTATTTTATTTGTGTTTATATATATAAATCTCTTGGTGGGGCGGGGGCTCTCACTGGCGCCCCCCAGCTGTTTGCGTCCTAGGCGACCGCCTAGTTTGCCTATGCCAGGGGTAGGCAAGTTCGGTCCTAGAGAGCCGCTGTCCTGCAGAGTTTAGCTCCAACCCTGAAAAAAAACCTTCAGCTGCCTATAGCCTTACCCTGCGTTCCATTCGGAAGGGCTCATCCCTATGCCCTAATCCCTTCAGAGGGTTTACCCTCCGGAGTGAGAGCTTCGAAGGGATGAAGGGTGTAAGGGTCAAAAAAACTCTTCTTTTGGAACGCACTTCTGCGTCACCTTAACGAGACAATCAAGGAGGAGTAGATTGTGCAAGCTGCGCCCTTTGTTTAACGTTAGTTTATTTATTTATTTATTTTAGGTTTATCGCATGTAGGCTATATTGTATCTATGTATTTTAAACATTTGAATGAACTGATAAAGGGAGCTGTAAAGTATTTTTGTTGAAGTACAATGCCGTTTTGATCATAATAATGTACCAAATCTAACTCGTATAAATATTACAGTAGTATAGAAAAATATTATACATGCATTTATAGTTAAAATTGAACTCCGAGCCTCCTGTACCCATTCTGTGACGTCAAACAACTTCCCTGTGCAAAGGATTATGGGGGCCCGAAGTGTCCATCAGATGTACCCTTCGAAATCCTTCATTCCGAAGGGCCCTTTTAAGTGGCCTGTTTTGAGCACTTCGGATTGGAACGACCCTTCAATATGGCGACCATGATTATTTTCACTCCGAAGTGCCCTTCGGAGGGCGATATATCCCGTTTGGAACGCACCGTTAGTAATCCTGAAGAGCTTGATTAGCTTGTTCAGGTGTGTTTGATTAAGGTTGGAGCTAAACTCTGCAGGACAGCGGCTCTCTAGGACCGAACTTGCCTACCCCTGTTCTATGCCTAGAAACGGCACTGCTCGCACGTCAAGTTCTGAGAGAGATATTCAGTCACATTATAAATTCAGATTTTGGCCGCCTCTGGAATGAATCATTCCACAGATATTAGCCTACCTGATAACTTCAAGTAAATACGCTGGAAATCCGCGCTCATTCAAGGATGTGCATTTATTTCATGTACGGAGAAGGCACGAGAATTTCCTCTGAATGTTTTTTTAAATCTCCAAAAAGCAATGAAATTGTCAAACATCCATTTAGCGCATGTTCACAGAGGAAAACGGCTGCTTGTTCTCTCGATACTGTCTGTTTTTACTGAGAAATCGCTTCAGGTGATTCAGTGAGAGAGCAGTCCAAAGAAATGCAAGTAGATTCAGACCGTTTTGCAAAGGCGTTTTACTCATTCCTAATTTAAAACACAATTTAAGCGTCAGAAAATATGAGCCGTTCAGTTGCACAGCTGTTAAACTGAATATACAAAGCGAAGCAAGCTTTTTTTCTTAAATATCTACAACACAAACAACAAATTGCTCGTCACTACAGCAACAGTAGACTCTCCGAGCTGGCGTAAGCGAGTGGAGGCGGGGCTAATTTGCATAGTCATTGGTCCGTGTATATTAAATGAGGCAAGGGTGTAGAGTTACATTCGAGCTATTTTAAGGCATGAAGAAAATTTTTTCACTTGATTTTTTTTAAATTATGTCATTTTGGTGATCAAAGATGAGTTTTAAGGGATAAAATAATTTTCTACAGGGGGACTTTAAATTATTTAGTCTTTTTAATTTAATATTTTTAGTGAAATTATATTTTAAGTTGACTCTCAAAAGTGTTTTATTTACAGTGAATGGAAATAACCTGTTTATTATACCTGTTAATATACACAATATTTGTAATTATCACCTTAATCTTTATATACATTGTTACTGATTTGGAGTGCACACAAATGAGTTACGTTGTATCTGTTACTTACATTTGTTTCTCTTTTTTTTTGTTAATGCTCAGTAACATAAGAACATTGTCAAGGAATTGCATACAAATACATATAAAAAAAAACAAGGGTTATACAAAAAACAAAACAATGAAAAACAAAAGATGACAAGACAAAGTGACACATGCATACGCTATCATTATTGGTACAATAACATACAGACATTGATATATAGGGAAATCTTTTAAGTACATGTATTTTCTTTAAACATTTCTTCATAATATTTTATACATTTTAGGGATTTTTTGTTATTTATAAACTATACACACCTTCACAAAGAAAACGAAATAAAAATACTGAACAAAACAAACTCATGTTCTAAAGGGAACCGTTTACATTTCTGTCCTGGTACTAACGACATTACAGCTGTGATGTCTCCCTCTGGTGGCTCAATCTGGTAATGCTCTAAAAGGGACGACAGCTGATTGAGACCAGCAGGGCGGCGTGCGGACACCATGAACAGCGAAATGGCGTTTCCTTATGAATTTATCCAGAGGAAGGACCTAACAGGTTGGCTAAATTGTCATGAAAACCCAATTACAACACCTATGTTTAACAACTGAGAAAAATAAATGAAGTTCTCATTGGAGAACTTAGTTCATTTGAACAGTTTCAGGCAGCATTTCACTAAGTACATTTCTAGTCTGCTATTTACAATATGTTTTCAACATTAAAGCGGTTTTATATTATATTAGTCTCACTGACTGCTACTTGTTATCAACGTACATAACCATTGTATTATCGCGGTCTACTGGTTCAATCTGGTGATGCTTCAATGAGTGACAGCATTAGATTCTGGCCAGCAGGGCGGCGCTCTGACACAACGACGGTTTAAAAGCATTTCCTCGTGAATTTATCCAGACAACGAGCAAAACTAAATGTAATATGGTTCCTGAAAGAAAGAAAGAAAGAAAGAAAGAAAGAGCAATTTATTGATAATGACTAAAAACATATTGCCACATTTTACTGTTTTGAATTTAAAAGTTTTAATGGCATGCAAAGTGTAGCCTACCCATGAAGCAGAAAAATAAGTGTTTAGGCACATTTGAATTCCCAATACACATTTCTTCCAATATTTTCAGGTTTATTTACTCTTGTTTTAAAAGAATCGTGAAGCAGATCTGGGGGAAGTCGGAATGATAGTTATGCACATCTTATTTGCATATCAGGTGTGTGTTCAAGGTTTATCTATTCAAAATTCAACTTTGATTAATATATTTAGAAGTCAATATTTTGTTTTCTGGGTCAATACTATATATATATATACCCTATATTTATATATATCAGATGTATTAATTTATACAAAAATAAGTTGAAAATGGAATTCATACATGTACTGACTTGGATATACCACTTTAAATTTAAACATTTCAATTTTTAAATAAAAATTTTTTAAGGGAGTATAAAGACAAACATGTCAGGGTGATATTTTTGTCACATTTTGCCAGAACTCTATTATCTGCTTCGGTGACCTTGCAATTGTTGTAATGACCTTGGAAAGGTCGTGTCTTTTAGAATCCTTCATAAAGGTCCGAAACTGAGAAGGATCTGGTGCACGTGAGGGTTTAATGCCCAACCGTTTCAGACAAACACCCACAAATGCATCTTCCATGTTAAAGGGCTTCAAGTCCTTGGAAGCCTCAACTATTTTTTTGGGAAGATCGTTGGAGAAAACATATCCTACTCCCATCACATACGTGGGGTATTTCGGTTCAGGGTACAGCTCTTCTGACACGTAATATTTAGATTTTTTGTTTCTGTTGACAGGCCGGTCCCACATCAAAAAACCAGTGATGTAGTTCTGTCTGGGTGTGTTGGGTGCCAATAGGAGGGTCATCAGGTTTTCCAGGTTTAAGTACATATCAGAATCAATCTTCATACTGAAAGTCGCTTGAGGGCAACGAGTAGCCAGCCAGTCCATGATCACCATCGTCTTTATGGTCAGGTTGAAGTACGAGTCCACAAAGTTGCTCTGCAATAAGTCTCTGTGTTGTCGGCTCTCTTCCTCCAGCTGCTGTTGAGCTTTTTCAGAGTCGGATCCTCCAGTCAAACCCACCAAGAACAGAGTAATCACTGCTTTTCCCTGGACTGTGCTCTCATTCCCCCACGTGCTCCGGATGGCGTTACGAGCTGCTACCTGATTGGGCGCCACAGGGACCATCAAGACCAGGAACGGATTCTGCTTACATTTATCAGGTTCATCCAGAATGAAATTATAGTTGCTTGGATGAACTACATAGTAATGAACTGAAATGGGTTTTGTGCTAATGGATGCAGTGAGTTTTTTCAGTGCTGTAGGTGTTTGCATGATCTTCCAGACAAAATGTTTGTCAGACAAGCCCTCAGTATAGGACTGAGTATGATTTACAACATTAAACTTGGTGTGATGGTGCATAACTGGCTTGAGAGAGAAATAGATATAAGCTATGGTAGACAATGAGAATGTCATTGTGAGCATCAGAGCGAATCTTGTTTCAATGTGACACAGAGCCAAATCACATCTGAAGAAGGAGAAAGAGAAATGTTAAAAGATTAAATCTCCCTTGATTTGTTTTTGCCACAACTAGTCCTAATTATTTCTGAATATATTAATCTTTAATTTCCCATGCATTTTCGCTAGTTGTATTCATTATTTCGCTCGCTGTAGGCCTATTCATCATTTGTCAAGTCACTTTGGATAAAAGCTTTTGCTAAATAAACAAATGTACAAGTTATCTGTTTGTCTGGCAACATGTAAAGGTGAACATCTTGAGACTTTAAAACAAATGTAAGTTTTAGAGCCACACACACACAGCCAGTGACAATAACACCATCTCATAAATATATCAAACATCAAAACACACCAATGACCATTATGTGTGCGGTTTTTGTGTATTTGACATTCAAATCCATCTGATAACCTGTACAGTCACTACCAAAAGTGACCGCACTGGTTTTCCCTGTGTTTCACTAAAACCTCTTTCATAATATATATATATATACACTAATAAAAATGACAAAAGCACATAAATTAATTAAATACTAAAATTTATCAAAATATGACACTTTCATCATATTCAGTAAAATTATAACCATTTTTTTTCAATTGTTTTGGCTATAAAATCTACACTTTTCATGAACACCAGTAACAACTAGTCTGTATCAAAAGCACTCTTCAAACAGCAACTAAAAGCAGGGGTGAACGTACCTCTTCTTTATGCTTCCAAATGCCATGACTGCGTACTTGACCTTTTATCTAAATGAACTACTCTAACATGAATCAGTTTTGTTCGTCTTAACTGGGGGTGGAGCTGTGCATCAAAATGACTGCATTTGTGATGCAAAGCAATTGCACAACCAGCTGAAAATCCTTCCAATACTTGGAATATACTTTTATAATATTATAAGAGGAACTTTCCACAAATTCAATGTTTTATGGAGAATATTTGCTATGTTTATTACTTAACATAAAACTGCAAAATTACTAGGCTCATACAGAATTGTTCTCACATATTTACCAGTTTCACAGTAGACGATGGGGTTATTAACATGAAACAGTATCAACTCATCACTAGAGCCAGATATTCTGGTTGAAAAAAAGACTTTGCAGATCTTGGCAGAACTATTTGTGTTGGGTTACTGTGATAACAAAATGACAAAAAATGCTGCTCTGCCACTTTTCTACACCACTTTTCAACAAGTCTCTCCCTCACAGAGGTATGTGTGTGCTTCTAACTAACATGCAAGAATGTGTATATTTTCCTTGAGACAAAGATAAGACCAAGACTTTGAGGACCAGCACTTCATAAATTCATCTAAAAGATCCACATTTACTGCCTGAGAAATTTCATATTTAATTAATAAATATAATTAGAATTAAAGCTGCAAACAGCGATGAAAGGGCCCTCGCACCTGGGCTCACCACCACCCAGTGGCCTTAGGAAACAGTGAACAGGGCATGCATGTAAGCAGGTAAATGCAGGAGAAATATGGCAAAGTCATTTCGACGTGCCACACTTCCAGCTGCCACAGGTGGAGCTTACTGAATAATGCCATGTAGATGTCTTTAGGTCAGTACTCTTATCAAACATGTGAAGTTTGGGGCAGATCGAACACTGTATGCCTCAGTTACAACAGCTTCCTCTTTCATGGCGAAACATCAGACTTTGTCAGGCCGCCACGGACACGCCCTGCAGCGAAAACACAAGATCTTTGCAATTTAACTTCACTAAGGCCTTAAGATTAGACTTAAGTTACAACATATGATGTTGATCTGGTTAAATCTCTACGAGGAGTTAATCACAGTGTAAAACATGTCATTTCCTGTTGCCCACAGGTGGCACTATGACTGTAACTAAATATTGCATTGTAGATGTCTTCGGGCCAGGACTCTAACAAAACATTTGAAGTTTGGGGCAGATCGGACTTAGGCTGAATCCCAAATGGCACACTTCTATGACCTTTTAGTCTTGTGGACTTACGATGGCTGTCACGTGCGCGTGTCCGTTAAGTCCACGAGACCGTAGGGTGTCCCATTCATAATTTTAGGTTTCAGAAGGGTCCCCCTTTGCCTTTAGATTAGACTGACCAAATATGATGTTGATCTGATAAAATCTCTAGGAGTAGTTCGTTAAAGTACAACGTCTGGAAATGGCAAAAACTGCAAAAACTTTGCAGAGAAAATTCAAAATATCTGATTTCCTGTTGGGTTTTCAGATTTCGCACCCAGGGACTTTTTTTGTAGGTATTGTGCTGTTACATGTCTACCGAATTTCATACCTGTACGTGAAACGTAGCGCGAATGGCGCTTAATTGAATTTTTGTAAGTGGCGCTATCGAGCCATTTTGCCACACCTAATTCTGAAACCCAAATCAGATGTAAATTTTCACCACTTCTGGATGTGTGTGCAAAGTTTCATGAGTTTTCGAGGATGCTTAGGCCCTCAAAAATGAGATTCATTTCGGAGAAGAAGAATTGACCGAGCAATTACAAAAGGGTCCTCACACCATTGGTGCTCGGGCCCTAATAAGACATTAAAATGTTAGAATATGCCAATGTCAGGAATAAAACAGTAGGTAGCTTATATTTCATTGGTTGCCATGGTGGAATGTACTTTATCTCTCGAGTTGTAGTGCTGTTGTAATAAGACATTTTTGAATCAATTATAAATCAAACTTAAATGGGAAAATTAATTAGCATTTTGTATATGATGTCATACACACAATGCACATTAAAACTCAATGGAAATATCACACACGAGTCAATGAAAACAGCAGCGTAGAACTGCCAGTCAGCAGGAAAAACACTGAGAGTAGAATGTCTATAAAGTGTAAGGAGACAATTATTTCAATTAGGAATTTGAGGTGATTTCAGTTTGTAGGTGAGTCTTTAAAGCATTTTTTGTCTCCCTCTGGTGACTGAATACTGTGATTCTCTGATGAAGGATAATAGAAGATTCTATCCAGTAGGGCGGCGCTCTGACACAATGAACAATGATTTATTTCATACATGATTATTGCATTTAACTGACACAGAACACATTACATAGTCTTAATCATGTATTCATTTTTTTTTTTTGTATTTACAAATTTTACAGAGCCATTTCTTGAATTCAAAAACATTTTCTTGAACCAAACCAAAACAGAGGAATAACTTAATATTTAATATCAAAATAAAATATATAGTATATGCCCTACCCTTTTAAAACAAAGGAATAGGATCATAAAATATCCTCATTTTTAAGGATGCATATCCATTGTGGTATGCTGGTCCTATGTGTCAATGATTATCCAAGATTAGTCTGTTCAGGATGCATTTCTGATTTTGTTGTGAGCAAATTCTTCAGCCCAGTGCAGAATCTCTGTAACATCTGCAACTCTGGCTGGATTTCCCACACCTTTAGCAACCTCGTTTGAGCCATCTGCATTTCCTCCCAAGCGTGTGCAAACATGAAGAGCCCATTCGATCGCTGAACCACCAGTGGAGCCCTAAGAAGAGAGTACGAAAGCAATCTCAAGCCTGTGTGATTACAGTGCACAGCATAAATGAGTACACCCTCTCTGAAACCTCGGAAAGTCAGCAATTACTTAATCACTTAGAAGACATGTTAGGGTTCTTTAGAGATATAATGTTCCAGCAAGTCTGCTTAATCAATTACCAAAGAAGCATGTCAAAATTATTCAGGAAAATAAGATTTTCTTATCAAGGTGATAAAATGTTGTTTAAGTGTGAAAATATAGCAAAAGTAACACAGAAATTCAAAAAAAAATGGACTTGTGACAAGGCCCCTGAAATAATCAGGCCTTCATTTTAAGCTTTCATTTAGTGATTTTTTCGCTAGACAAAGAGCAGGAGAAATACCAAGCGAGTGTCTCAGAGCCAGCAAAAGCTATAAAAAGAGTGACTGTTTATCTCACAGAGTAAGATGCAGCCTGCAGAAATGACATGCATGTTTATTGTTCTCACTGGAACTACCTACTGTAGCCAAAGCACAATAAAGTCAGTTAGCCATTTCCAAAGCCCATATTTACAAAATATAGATTCTGGGAATCAATACTCTGGTCTCATGAGACCAAATCAATAATTTTGGATTTAACAGCATCCAAAATGTTATGGTGTTGCTAGAGGAGGAGTACAGTGAGAAGTGTCTGGTACCCACAGTAAAGTGGTAGTTAAGCTCTTATATATGGATGTATGAGTGCTGAAGGTGTGAGGAAGTTGTGCTTTATCAATGCTGTCATGAATTCCCACACCACTGTGTAATTTAACACACAAACTTGAAACAGAAGATGTTACCCTTTCCTCATTCCCTGCATTGTTGGGCATTTTTTCAACATGACAATGTAAATTTGCATTCTCCCACGGTCGAAAAACCTTCTGTAGACATGTATTGCACTCAATCTTAACACTCTTGAGCACCTGTGGGGGATTCTGTAGAAACGAGTTGAGCAACACTCCTCATTAAAGATCAGGGCAATTAAGGAGCTCATCATCCAGGAGTTAAACAGGACAGATGTGACAATTTGTCATGAACTTGTACACTCCGTGCCAAGAAAGGTCAGAGGAGTATATTCAAAATTATGGAGGGCATACTAAGTACTAGAATATTATACATTTGTTGAAGTAAATCTAGGGTGTACTCATTTCTGCAATCCTTAATTTAAACAAAATTGTCTAATTTACTTATTTTATGGCTATCAGTGTCATATATTTCTCAGTTTTTATTATGTATATGTTTAATACATTTTAAATTTTGCCATCTTTCCATCAATTGTATTAGTGATCATAAAGAAAATACATCTTTGTTCAGAGAGGGTGTACTCATTTATGCTGTGCACTGTATATTATAGTTGTGTGATTTTGTGTGTGCTGTACCTTGGGTACTTGACAGGCAAAAATCAGCTTCCCTGACAGCTGCAGGTGAGAAAACAACATGACCAGGGAATCTGGAGTGCTCTTGCTCAGCTTGAGCACAGTCTTCATCAGCACCTAAACATGATCACATGTATACCAATTGTATACATTTAATACAAATATAATCATCAAAGATCATCCCAAAACATACTAATTACCGATATCGAGTCTGTCTGGATCAAGTCCACCAGCACAGTTTTATTGGAGTGTTTGTTCAGCAGCTCTTTAGCTTTCAAGTTAGCCTGAAGCAGAAGAAACAATAAACCATAACAGATAACATATCAACAAATGCCTCAGAGAGCAGATGTGACATACATTACTACCTATTGAACTAAGACAACTTATAGACATGTCTACCTCATTGATCTCCAATTTTCTGATGGCGGTGTTGCTACTCTTCTGCATCGCTTTCAGGCGAGTCTGCAACTCTCGTCTCTGCCATTGTGGGATAGGGGTGCTATCAACCACCTAAAACACATCACACATGATATAGACAAGTGAAATTCATACATCAAGAACTGACTTGCCAATGAAGTTATGGAGAGCTACATACATTCATAAGGAGGCCAATCTCTTTGGAGAGCCTCTGAGTTGCTGGAATAGACGGGACGCTTGGAACTCCAACCCGTACCACCAAAGACTCCAACTCCCCCTGCATGGCTTGGCCCGCCTCACGAGCCTGGGTCACAGGAACAGTTAGCATTACAGAAACTGAACTGCTACCCAATGATAGATTTCGATTTTCAAACCTTTTTGGCTTCATCTCCAGTAACAGCAATGATACGGCTAATGCCTTTCACCATCTGTCGCTCAGACACAATGACGAAATCTCCAATTGCTCCCGTCCTCAATAAATGCCTGAAAAAGGCAACAACATATTGATGAGCTTGGCTTGGGGGTCGGCGATAATGCAAAATATCATATATCAAATTTTTTTCAGACTTTTCAGATAAGATTTTATCATGATTCTTCATGATTTTTTTTTATGTTGGCATTTAAGACTATTTTGCAAGTTACTTAGCAATACCGTCAAACTAATTTCCCTATTTAGCCCTACAATGTAAGAAAACATTAAAAAATAAGGTATATTACATAAAGAATAAGGTTTATAAGGCTGCTGTCACTTTAAGACCTAATGCACAGATACAATTTACTGATCTAATTGCGATTTCTTTCCCAGCTGTTTACATTCACTTAACACATAACTGATTGTGTTTATGTGGACCTTGTGTGTTTTTGGCAGCACAATAAGACGCAAAAGTATGCGCTGTGTGACTGCCAGCTTTCTGAGCTTTCTGTGACCGGCTGCGTTCTTTTTCGTCAAAGAACGGCAAAGTGACATCAAAGTAATCGCAATAGAATTGATGATCAAAAATCTGCAACAGTGTAGCAAGATTTGCAAGATCTCTCTGTACAGGCAGATCGTGGATACATTTTAATCATTCACAATCTAATACTGTCATATCGCACACCCCTACCTTGGCTGCATCTTGGAAAATGGTCAGATGTATAATTAGCGGTTCGCCCAAAGCAAAGATAACCAACCCCGCTCCTGGAGGGCTATCCTGCAGAGTTTAGCACCAACCCCAGGCAAACACATCTGTACCAGCCAATTAAGGTGTTTGGGATTATTTGAAAATTACATGCAGATGCAAAGCTGGAATTGAAGTCTTCAGGAAGTAGCAGCACTCCAGGAGCAGGGTTGGCTACCCCTGGTCCAAAGAGTTCCAGCAGTTTCAGAAGAACCTTACGTGCCACAGCAAAGCTCCACTGAAGATTGCCCGCCGGTGTTTGAGGTAAGCAGATCCGAAATAGGTACAGCCACAGATACCACTCGCACTGGATCTGGATACACCTGAAACAAACAACATGGTCAACACCTTACATATACTCCAGTTTCCACCAACAAGGTGTGTTCTGTCCCCGTTCTCCCCAAAGAATAGGAAGTTCTAGGGTGCAAAGTTAGTCATTTCAACCTACATCTGGGTTGTCCAATCCTGCTCCTAGAGGGCCACTATGCTGTGGCATTTATCTCCAATCCTATTAAACACACCTGAACCAGCTAATCAAGATCTTTAGGATCACTAGGAGTTTCACGTCGACTGTTTTAGCAATGTCTTTAGTACCTTTCTGGACCTTGAAAGTGTCGGTTAAATTGCTGTCTATGGACGAGTCATATCTCAGGTTTAATTAAAAATATCTTAATTTGTGTTCTGAAGATGAACGAAGGTCTTACGGGTGTGGAGCGACATGAGGGTGAGTAATTAATGACTGAATTTTCATTTTTGGGTGAACTAACCCTTTAACTCAAGGTTCAGGTTCGGAAATAAAAAAGTGGTATCAAGCCATCCTTATTTACCTCATCTACAGTTCTCAGACCTGGAATCTGTTTAGCTCTTGACAGAGGGACCTCCTCTATGTGCACCTCTGCATTTTGACGGATGATGTTCTGGACCAACTCCTCAACTTGCTGTAGCTCAGATACACTCAGGGAGCCCTTTACACAAGCACATACACGTATTAGCCATTTTGGAAATGATTAAATCACTGAAGCAGCCACACAGTCATTGTACCTTCACACTGAAGTCAAATCGGAGGCGGCTGGCAGTGCAGTGAGACCCTCGCTGGCTAACACAAGGACCTAGCAGCTCTCGCAGGGCGAAGTTTAAGACGTGTGTGGCAGTGTGCTTGACCATGCAGCCCAGACGCCGAGCCTACATTTGGAAAAGCAACACTTACCAAAAGGTATCTGCATGATGTGTTACTATGCTACTTTTAATCCTACTACTCCCACCTCGTCCACATGAAGATGAACTTGGTCTCCAGTTCTCAAAGTCTCTGCTGCCGTGACTTGATGTACCACGTGACCCCCAGCCAGACGGACACAATTCACAGGGAACAGCACATCCTGAAAAGCATAACCACAAATGGTGACTTAATCTTGTATGCTAATCAAATACATAAAAATAAGATGAGATGGGACGTGATCAATAACCTGTAATCCATCCTTGGTGAAGTAACCCTGGTCGTGCGCCTGTCCGCCCTGCTCTGCATAAAAGCAGGTCCGGTCCAAAATCACACCACAGCGCTGACCTTCACGCACCTCTGTAACCAAGGACCCCTCACGGTAGAGTGCCAGGACTGATGCTCTGCAAGGCTCAAAAACTGAGAGAGGAAAAGAGTCAGTATCCTTGTTCAGTTTTGTACCGTGTCTCAACCTGGCGTGATGCAATAAAGCGACAAGCAATAAATCCTATTACTTCCATATTAACTAGAGTCTTTGTCCAAATCAACTGAAATAGGGTGTTCTGAGTGTTATTTGGTAATATTAGGTTGCTGAAGTGTTCAGAGTGTTATTTGGTGTTTTGAGTGTTGTTTAGAATGTGGGTTTTTTAGTGTGTTGCTGTGCAGTTGCTAAGGTGTTCTGAGTGTTTTTAGCTTGTTATTATGCATTTACTAAGGTCTTTAAACTTGTTTTAGTGTGTTGTTGTCTGGTTATTGAGGTGTTCTGAGTGTTGTTTAACATGTTGCTATGCAGTTGCTAAGGTGTTTTGGTGTTCTTTAGAACGTTACTATGTGGTTACTCAGGTGTTCTGAATGTTTTTAGAATGCTGATATTGGTTGCTAAAGTGTTCGGAGTGTTTCTGAGTGTTCTTTAGAATGTTTTTAGTGTGTTGCTATGCGGTTACTAAAGTGTTGTTTTTCATGTTACTATGCAGATACTGAGGTGTTCTGAGTGTTTTTAGAATGTTACTATGTGGTTACTGAGGTCTTTTAACTGTTGTTTTAGTGTGTTGCTGTCTGGTTATTAAGGTGTTCTGAGTGTTGTTTAACATACTGCTATGCAGTTGCTAAGGTGTTTTGAGTGTTTTTGGTGTTCTAAATGTCCTTTAGAATGTTGCTACAGTATGTGGTTAAAGGGTTAGTTCACCCAAAAATGAAAATTCTGTCATTTATTACTCACCCTCATGTCGTTCCACATCCTAAGACCTTCAATAATTTTCGGAACACAAATTAAGATCTTTTTAATGAAGTCTGGAGCTTTCTGTCCCTCCATAGAGATCTAACGCAACTACCACTCCAAGGTCCAGAAAGGTTGGAATGACCTCATTGAAGTACTCCATGTGACTCCATTGGTTTAGCCTCAATTTTATGAAGTGGCGCAAGTGCTTTGTTTGCATAAAAAAAAACATAATTTACCACTTTACTTACAAAAATATTGATCTACAATGCACGTTCATGAGAGCTCCACAATGCATGTGTGTTGTGTTCAGACTCGCGAGTTATGCGCGAGTGTTCACGAGAGCATCACGACGCACGTGTTTTGTGTTCAGGTGAGAGCTGACATTGTTGCGTTAGATAAAATTATTTTGTAAATAAAGTGGTAAATAGTTGTTTTTTTTGCACAAACCAAGCACTTGCGTTGCTTCATAAAAATGAGGTTATACACTGGTGTCAGATGGAGTACTTAATGATGTCTTAACTACCTTTCTGGACCTTGGAGTAATAGTTGCGTTGGATCTCTATGGAGGGACAGAAACCTCTCAGACTTCATCAAAAACATCTTAATTTATGTTCCGAAGATGAACAAAGGTCTTACGGTTGTGGACCGACACAAGAGTGAGTAATAAATGACAGAATTGTCATTTTTGGGTGAACTATCACTTTGTGTTGTTTAAATTGTTGCTATGCGGTTACCAAGGTATTCTGAGTTCATTTTTAGCATGTTGCTATGTGGTTGCTCAGATGTTCTGAGTGTTTTGAGAATGTGAGGTATTTTTAGTGTGTTGCTGTGAGGTTACTAAGGTGTTCTGAGAGTTGCTCATGTTGCAATGCAGTTACTGAGGTGTTCTGAGTGTTTTTAGAATGTTACTATGTAGTTACTGAGGTCTTTTACCTGTTTTTTAGTGTGTTGTTATTGAGGTGTTCTGAGTGTTCTTGGTGTTCTTTAGAATGTTGCTATGTGGTTAAAGTGTTCTGAGTGTTTATTAGTTGCTATGAGGTAGCTAAGGTATTCTGAGTAATTTTGGTGTTCTGAGTGTTCTTTAGCGTGTTGCTTACTTCATGATATAAACTTTTAGTGTCACGTCTGGTCAGGACACAGTTTTAACAATTTAACTGCTTCACAAACTCGTGCACAAATGATCTTTTTTACTCTACTGTACCATACTGTCCATCAGACCCCAGACTGTAACAGTATTTCAGCGAGTCATCCGTGTGACGAACTCCTCGGCTTTGTAGCTCCGCCAGACTATGAAGATCCAGCTGGTCCACCCTATCTCCATCATCCTCCTCCAACTGAAACCTCAACTGAGGAAAAAAAAAAAAAAACCCAAGTTAGTCCATATACCCACAATAACAGATCTTATTAATAATGAGCAAATCAAATGCTGGATTAGGAAAAACCACATGCTAACACCAGTACCTTCTCATATTCATCTTCAAGCACCTCCATTTCTTTTTTATCAACCATCTTGCCCCTCTCCTCCAGCATCAGGTCAATGAGATCGAGAGGGAAGCCTAGGTTACGATGTAGCGACCAGGCAACCGAGGCTGATTAATAGAGACAACACAATGGACACAAGAGGGTAGAACAAATCAAACACACAGAAAGAAATATTCATGCAGGTGCTATTCACTGAACTGGGGTAGTGTGGTGTGGTAGTTAAAGATCGGGGTTGGTCACTGAAAGGTTGCTGGTTTGAATCCTACAAGAGACATTCCAATTATCATTATGCCCAAGTTTCTTGGGATAAAAATGTCAATGAAATGCACTTAGCATATAGAATAAAGAAAAGTGAATTGCACCACTTTTTGGGTTTTACCTGGAAAAACAGCTGAGTCTTTGTCCATATTGCTGAGAGTCCTGTCAATCACCCGCCTGCCCTGCTTCAGCGAGGACAGAAACTGGGCTTCATTTTGATTAATGAGATCCATGATCTACAGAGGAAGAACGCAAATGTTTTACAAATTTATAATGTGTAGAAAACAAAATTCAGTTTCTGGACTTTGTTCATGACATGAAAAAAAAGTGTCACGGTACACTGATATTTACCATAATCCCCAATATTCGATATTCAATTTTAAAATTTAAGCTAATGCAAATAAACCATTAACTATTTTCATATTATGGCCGATAACTGAAAATGGCTGATGTAAAAATTCCAATATTAAAATTATGAAACTAAAACATTAAATATACTGTCTGAAATGCATGTAATTTTAAGCTTCATTTTGAGATTTGCTAAATATTACATTTAAGAGTGTTATTAAATTATTAGTGTTTTTAAAGATTCACTTTAATTGCTTTTTTTTTTAAATGGTAGTACACTACTACGATTCAAAAGTTTAGGGTCGGTTCATTTTTTTTTTTTTACTGTTTTTCAAAGAGGCTGCAAGGCTGCATTTCTTTGAGCAAAACACACAGCAAAAACAGTAATATTGTGAAATATTATTACCATTCAAAAACTTTTCTAATTTAATGTATTTTAAAATGTAAATAATTCCTGTAATGTTAAAGCTAAATTTTCAGCATCATTACTCCAGTCTTCAGTGTCACATGATCCTTCAGAAATCATTCTAATATGCTGATTTGGAAACATTTCTTATTCATATTCATGTTAAAATCAGTTTTGTGCTGCTTAATATTTTTGTGGAAACTATGATACATTTTTCTGGATTTTTGATAGATAGAAATTTCAAAAGAACAGCTTTTATTTAAAAAAAAAAAAAATTAATTTTTAACAATGTAAAAAGTCTTTACTGTCACTTTTGAACAATTTAATTCATCCTTGCTAAATAATAATAAAAAGTATCAAAGTAGTGTATCTTTTTGTAATAAATGTAATGCTAAGGTGTTTTGTAACATGCTTACCCTCTGAGACTCTGTTTTCAGCTCAGGATAGGCATCACCCTGAGAAAAGGGAAAAGAGAGGGAATATGAAACTTAAGACACAATGCAGTGATTACAGTAATAAACTGATGGACATCTCACCAGTATATGAGAGACAGTAGGCACCAGGCTTGCCAGCGCACCCTCGGGGGCCTGCAGCACTTCTGTAGAAAACCTTACGGCACGTCTCAAGATACGTCTTAACACCAGTCTATCGCAGAGAAGGCATATTTCAGGAATTTAAGTTTTAAATTACTCCACATACTTCGATGAAGTCAAACTCACTCAGCGCCTGTCATGCCTGGATAAACGCCGTCAGCGATACACACGCAGATTGTTCGAATGTGGTCCGCCACGACCCGATAGGCCATGTCTACCTGACCCGCATCGGCCTCTCCAGCCCTGCCCTGATATGCAGGAGCCTTAGAGCACTGCAGAACAAACAATAGAGAAAATGGGGCTTAATTTGTATTGAACCTGGAATATTATTCTTTTAAAAAGTTGAATGAAGGTTAGAGACCTGGTGGATGGCGGACAACAGAGGTGTGAAAAGATCTGTGTCATAGTTGGAGCGTTTTCCCTGCAGTACTGTCACCAGTCGCTCTAAACCCATCCCAGTATCCACGCTGCACTGGGGCAGAGCTCGCAGGCTACCACTGCCCTCCCTGTAACACAAAGAGAGTCCACGGACATATTCAAATCCTCATAGCGTGTGTTAGTGTATTATTCCACAAACACATGCAGGCACCAGGAAGGTTATTACGGTTAACTAAAACTATTTAAAACATTTTTGTTAACTGAAATAGAGCTGAAATAAACTGGAAAAAAAATCCATTTGGAAATATTGCCTTGCCTTGACATAAGTTTAAGCTGAAGCACTAAAATTACTAACTGGAAATAAATAAAAACTAAAACTTGAATTAAAATAAAATAAAATAAATTAAAAAATAAAATAAAATTTTTTATTTTAAAAAGTATTTTTATTATAATTTTGGTGATATCTACAGAGTGAACAATTCCATCCCCAAAGAACAAGCTTCCACTGCACATTTAAATAAATAAATAATATTTTTTTAAATAACAATAAATCTGAACATAATATTTCATTAAATTACAAACACACTGAAAAAGAAAAGTGAAAATATAAAAGTAAATGCTAATTCAAAATATTAAAGGGTTCGTTCACCCAAAAATGAAAATTGTGTCATTAATTACTCACCCTCATGTCGTTCCAAAACCATAAGACCTTTGTTCATCTTCAGAACACAAATTAAAGATATTTTTGATGAAATGAAAAAAAAGAAGATGAACGAAAGTCTTACGGGTGTGGAACGACATGAGGGTGAGTAATTAATGACAGAAATTTCTTTTCTGGATGGACTATCCCTTTAATAAAGACTACAATAATATATATAAAACAATGAAAAATAACACTAGAAGTAACTTTTCTAACCTGTTATACTGCATAAAAACGAGATTCCAGATTTCCACCACATCCGGACTGTCTGCATTGACCAGCGAGGCGGCGTTCCGATTCCCAACATGATCATAGTGAATCTCCGTGCAGGGGCCACACGGACCCGTCTCCCCCATTTCCCAGAAATTATCCTTCATTCCAAACGGCAACAGGTGATCCGGCCGCACTCTGCATGGGAATGTCACAACAATCCAGTGAATCTCCAACAGAAAACAAATCAATTTTGCTTTGCACTGCTTTGAACGTACCCTATGCTGAGCCAGATTTGCCGCGTTTCCTCATCAGCAGGGAGACCATTTGCCACATCTCCAGAGAAGTACGAGACATACAAGCGCTCCGCAGGAATGCCGTACTCTTCCGTTAAAAGACGCCAGGCCATTGTACAGGCTTCCACCTGGATTGTGAATCATAAATTTATTCAAAAATACATTCAAATGCTACAGAGCCCCTAAATGGACATAGTGATGGGAAAATTGACAAATAAGGTGGGAGGAAAAATTATATTTCAATGCTTTTGCATTCACTCTACAAACATTTGCGTTCCCTCAGAAACATTGCATTTGATTGCAAAACTTTTGTGGTGAAAAAAATATGTCAGTGCTTTTGTTTTTCTCTGAAAATGTATTACTTTTGCGAAAAAACAAAACAAAGGGGACCTCAATACTTTTGTGAGAGAACGCGAATGTTTTGTGAAAGTATGCCAAGTTTCTCTGGGGACCTCAATACTTTTGCAAGAGAACGCAAATGTTTTTAGCAAGAGAACGCCGAGTTTCTCTAGGGAACGCAATACTTTTGCGAGAGAACCAATTTTTTGCAAGAGAACACCAAGTTTCTCTAAGGAACGCAATACTTTTGCAAGGAAACACTAAGTTATCCCTCTCTCTCATATTTATCATTTTTTAGGGTCGTAAAGTGTCCTGATGTCACAATGAAGAAAAAAAAAGAATGAAATTATCGACCAAACCTTGAAGTAATCACCAAACGACCAGTTCCCCAGCATCTCAAAGAAGGTGTGATGGTACATGTCCTTCCCCACATCCTCCAGGTCATTGTGTTTGCCTCCGGCGCGGACACACTTCTGACTGTTTACCACCCGCCTGTATGATGCCATCTCACTGCGGGGGTCCGCACAGCCCAGGAGAATTGGCTTAAACTATGAGACCACACAGACCATGACAATCTAACATCAAAATGATAATTACAGAGGACAGTGGCCCCCAAAAAACACTTAAATCCCACTTTTAAAAAAATCTAATGGGGGTTACTGTAAATAAAAATCTCAATTTCCATTTTCTACTATTAAATCAATTTAATTTAAATATATAAATAATAAGGATAAGATGGCCTACTATTACTCTAACTAAAGAGGTACACATTATATATATACTATAATAAAAAATAAGAATTTATAACTTCAACTTTAAAGTTATTCATCTATTTTTGCTCTTTTTTAGTTAATTGTACCCTTTTAAAGTGTATACATTTCCCTTAGAGTATTACCATGGTACGTGTTCAACAACAACATAGCAGTACCATTGCAATTTGACATGGCTGTTCGTTGGTATATTTTTAATATCTTGCATGTATCATACTTTGTACCTGATTACCTGGTTCATTCCTGCATTGACGAACAGAAGACTCGGGTCTCCTCTCGGACGCACGGAGGAGGACGGCACCACTCGGTGTCCATAACCTTCCTTGAAAAAGTCGATAAACTTCCGCCGTACTCTTTTAGATGTGAATTCTTCATGAGATCTTGAGTAGGACAAGGCCGAGCAGCTTCTTATTCCCGTCAATAAAGTGCTTAATTTTGCATTTAAAAGTGCCCAGTGGAGCTGCTTCTGCAGCACTATGCGCGCAGCCATCTTGCCGAGTTACAGCGTCAAACAGCAGCGTCCAATCAGCAACGAGAATGAATTGAAACTGAAGCAATATATTTCAAATATATTTATATTTAATTTATATATGAATATATGAGTACAGTTATATAATGTGTAAGTATTATACATCATACACCTTTTATAATTATTTAATCTAAAATATCTTAAATAGCTTTTGTAAAACATTTAAAATCTATAAAAATGTATATTCACTAAGAATTTCTATAATGTATTAGTAAGTACATTAAGCGCTTGTTACTAATGTAATGTAAATGAACCACTCCAACAACCAAACAGGTTGCTTAATATCTTGTGGTAACCCAGAGACCCCAGGCAACAAAATGTACTTTAACAAAATATATATTTTTTTTTTAAACAAATGTAATTTTACTCTGTTTATTAATGTTTTATTTTTTTTGAATAGGTTTTTATAAATAAATAAAAAACAGCTTTATGATGTAAAATTCACTTTATAAAAGGCTCAGATTTCTAATTTTCATTCATGGGGATAACATGGATAATTTGACATGGTTTAGTGTAAGATTTTTGCCCATCTTTTGGAAAATGCAGTTTTAAAAGTAAATAAAAATAAAAAATCACTTTTACCAGTAAATGGCTGCAGAGCTCCACTATTTGCTATGTGCTATTTGAATAACTGAAAGACATTCACAAGTATTGTTCAGTTGGATTCCTATCTAAATATTATGAATCACAATTATAACAATAAAAGTTACTTTTTGTCAAAGTTTTTTTTTTTCAGTACAAAAAAAATTCTAAACAGTTTTTAAGCTCTGCAGCCATCTACTGGTAAAAATTATAATTTTGTTTTTTTACTTTTAAAACTGTATTTTCCTAAAGATGGGCAAAAATCTTACACTAAACCATTTCAAATTATCCATGTTATCCCCATGAAATAAATTTAGAAATGTGGGTCTTCTATAAAGTGAATTTTACATAAAAAGCTGTTTTTGTATAAAAACCTATTCAACAAAATGTTTATTTATATAAATTTAAAAGATATGATAAATCCTACAAAAACTGCACAAATATGAAAAAAAACAATAAACAGTAAAATTACATTTGTTTCTAAAAAAAAAAAAAAAAA
>RJVU01053127.1:4284538-4300167 GCA_003731715.1 Anabarilius grahami
GGATAAGATAAAATAAAATAAAAATTTCATTTAAAATAAAATCACTTCATTTAACAAATCAAGATAAACAAAAATGGAATTAAGTATAAATGGAAATGAAATTCAAAAGAAATCTTAAAATACAGGTGCTGGTCATATAATTAGAATATCATCAAGAAGTTGATTTCACTAATTCCATTCAAAAAGTGAAACTTGTATATTATATTCATTCATTACACACAGACTGATATATTTCAAATGTTTATTTCTTTTAATTTTGATGATTAGAACTGACAACTAAGGAAAATCCCAAATTCAGTATCTCAGAAAATTTGAATATTACTTAAGACCAATACAAAGAAAGGATTTTTAGAAATCTTGGCCAACTGAAAAGTATGAACATGAAAAGTATGAGCATGTACAGCACTCAATACATAGTTGGGGCTCCTTTTGCCTGAATTACTGCAGCAATGCGGCGTGGCATGGAGTCGATCAGTCTGTGGCACTGCTCAGGTGTTATGAGAGCCCAGGTTGCTCTGATAGTGGCCTTCAGCTCTTCTGCATTGTTTGGTCTGGCGTAATCACATCTTCCTCTTCATAATACCCCATAGATTTTCTATGGGGTTAAGGTCAGGCGAGTTTGCTGGCCAATTAAGAACAGGGATACCATGGTCCTTAAACCAGGTACTGGTAGCTTTGGCACTGTGTGCAGGTGCCAAGTCCTGTTGGAAAATGAAATCTGCATCTCCATAAAGTTGGTCAGCAGCAGGAAGCATGAAGTGCCCTAAAACTTCCTGGTATACGGCTGCGTTGACCTTGGACCTCAGAAAACACAGTGTACCAACACCAGCAGATGACATGGCACCCCAAACCATCACTGACTGTGGAAACTTTACACTGGACCTCAAGCAACGTGGATTGTGTGCCTCTCCTCTCTTCCTCCAGACTCTGGGACCCTGATTTCCAAAGGAAATGCAAAATTTACTTTCATCAGAGAACATAACTTTGGATCACTCAGCAGCAGTCCAGTCCTTTTTGTCTTTAGCCGCTTCTGACGCTGTCTGTTGTTAAGAGTGGCTTGACACAAGGAATGCGACAGCTGAAACCCATGTCTTGCATACGTCTGTGCGTAGTGGTTCTTGAAGCACTGACTCCAGCTGCAGTCCACTCTTTGTGAATCTCCCCCACATTTTTGAATGGGTTCTCCAGGGTGCGGTTATCCCTATTGCTTGTACACTTTTTTCTACCACATCTTTTCCTTCCCTTCGCCTCTCTATTAATGTGCTTGGACACAGAGCTCTGTGAACAGCCAGCCTCTTTTGCAATGACCTTTTGTGTCTTGCCCTCCTTGTGCAAGGTGTCAATGGTCATCTTTTGGACAACTGTCAAGTCAGCGGTCTTCCCCATGATTGTGTAGCCTATAGAACTAGACTGAGAGACCATTTAAAAGGCCTTTGCAGGTGTTTTGAGTTAATTAGCTGATTAGAGTGTGGCACCAGGTGTCTTCAATATTGAACCTTTTCACAATATTCTAATTTTCTGAGATACTGAATTTGGGATTTTCCTTAGTTGTCAGTTATCATCATCAAAATTAAAAGAAATAAACATTTTAAATATATCAGTCTGTGTGTAATGAATGAATATAATATACAAGTTTCACTTTTTGAATGGAATTAGTGAAATAACCTTTTGATGATATTCTAATTATATGACCAGCACCTGTACTATAATAACAGTATAAATTTTTATTATTTTTTATTTAAATCAAAATAGATTAAATTTAATCCTATATAAAATCTATAACAATGGTACATTTTATATTTAAAATGAAATAAAATAAAATAAAAAGCATACCAAAAAAAAAAAACCCACAAGAAAAAAAGAGCCTAAATCAGAGTACATAATACTAAATGGGCTAGCTTCTGTCTTGTCATCCAGCATTAAAGGTGCCATCGAATGGAAAATTTAATTTACCTTGGCATAGTTGAATAACAAGAGTTCAGTACATGGAAATGACATACAGTGAGTCTCAAACACCATTGTTTCCTCCTCCTTATATAAATCTCATTTGTTTAAAATTCGCAGAAGAACAGGCGAATCTCAACATAACACCGACTGTTACGTAACAGACGGGATCATTAATATGTACGCCCCCAATATTTGCATATGCCAGCTCATGTTCAAGCCATTACACAAGGGCAACCAGTATTAACGTCTGGATCTGTGCACAGCTGAATCATCAGACTAGGTAAGCAAGCAAGGACAACAGCGAAAAATGGCAGATGGAGCAATAATAACTGGCATGATCCATGATATTTTTAGTGATATTTGTAAATTGTCTTTCTAAATGTTTCGTTAGCATGTTGCTAATGTACTGTTAAATGTGGTTAAAGTTACCATCGTTTCTTACTGTATTCACGGAGACAAGACTGTCGTTATTTTCATTTTTTAAACACTTGTAGTCTGTATAATTCATAAACAACTTCATTCTTTATAAATCTCTCCAACAGTGTGTAATGTTAACTTTAGCCACGGAGCACCATCAAACTCATTCAGAATCAAATGTAAACATCCAAATAAATACTATAATCACATGATCTGATGTATGCATGCAGCATGCATGACGAACACTTTGTAAAGATCCATTTTGAGGGTTATATTAGCTGTGTGAACTTTGTTTATGCTGTTTAAGGCAAAGGCAAGCGCAAGCTCCGGGGGTGGGGAGCGTGGGGAATTAAAGGGGCCACAGCCTGAATCGGTGCATTTCTAATTATGCCCCAAAATAGGCAGTTAAAAAAAAATTATAAAAAAAAAAAAAAAATCTATGGGGTATTTTGAGCTGAAACTTCACAGACACATTCAGGGGACACCTTAGACTTATATTACATCTTGTAAAAAAACGTTCGATGGCACCTTTAAGACAGCCCTCTAAATAGTCACCTGTTCATAGTTGTTTGCAACCTGCTGTCGGGTGTCCTCTTCTGTCAGCGGTTTATTTGTTGCCTCCTCCAGCTGCGTTTTCACCTGTAAAGTTAGACATTAAGGAGTAGAGATTCAAGTTTAGCCAGTTACAATACCCACACACAGCATATGCACACATGTACTTGAGCTTCTGAAGACAAAAATGCATGCCAGAAAATGGTCTTCAAGCTCGGCAGAACATAATACATAGACATGCTACACCCTCCTTCACCAAGAGCCTTTTCTCAATGACAAAGACACAGGATGCACGAAACGCACAATGGGAGATGAAAAAGACTGAAGGCCACTGCAGCAGATACAGTTAATACACATTAACAAACGCACAACCAGTATTGACCTGAGTGGACTCTCTGCTCTTCTCGCTCTCTATTCGCCGAGTCACTTCCTGTAGTTCCTGCTTGACCTGTAATGCACAGCTGTCACTCAAAGTAGAAAGCCTCATGTGCGACGTAAGACAAAGCGATGCTAAACTTACCAGTGAAAGTTCTGCTCTCTGTTCCTGAGCCTCTGCTTTGGCTGATACCAGCTGGACCTGAGTGTCTGATAACAATGCCTTCAGCTGAGAAGAATATGACAGCATATTTAAATGTTATTGTAAACATCAGTGAGACGTTTAGACATTTATTCTCTTTTTAAATAAAACTCATTTAAAATTTAAATAAACATTAATATAATATACAAGAATTTACATTTCCATTCAATATGGAAAAACAAGTAAGTCAGTGAGTCATTTACCTGAGACATTTCTTCTGCGTACGTCTGACTGATGGTTATGGACTCCAGTTGTTTCTCCAGCTGGGCTTCTAAAAGCATCATCTGCCCCTTCAGCTAGAGAGAACAGAGAAACAGTAAATTTCTACAATAGCAGCGTGAACATTCGTCAAAGCTTCTCCTTTTGCATTTCACAGAAAGAAAGAAACTTTTTAGGAGCAACATGAGTCAGAAACCTGATAACAAGTTCCCAAAACCAAAGAACAATGGTAAATGAAAGCACAAACCTGATCCGTGTCCTGTCTTTCCGCATTTATCATCTCCTCCAGCACCTTCACCTGATCCAGAGCCTGTGGGAGATCCACACTTCAGCACAACCGAAATGTAATAAACAATCACGCAAATCCAGCATCAGTGAAGGATGTTCTTACCGTCTGTTTTTGCTGCTCAGCATCTGAAATCTTTGTCTTCAACATGAGCTCGCCGTCCTCCACACTCTTCTGCAAAACTAGCAGCATGCTCTCCTGTACAAAACACACAACATTCAGCCAAAAATCTTTTTAAGTCAAGGATTTTCAGACTGGAATCCACAGACCCTGATGTGGCAATAATGGGAGGGGGGGGGAGGTTGAGTTCACCCTAAAATGAAAATTATCCCATGATTTACTCATCCTCAAGCCATCCTAGGTGTATATGACTATCTTCTTTCAGACGAACACAATCGGAGATATATTTAAAAAATATCCTGGCTCTTCCAAGCTTTATAATGGTAGTGAAAGGGACCCAATATTTTGAAGCCCAAAAAAAGTGCATGCATCCATTATAAAAGATATCCACACGTCTCCGGGGGAAGCGATGGGTTTTTGTAAGAAAAATTTACATATTTAGAACATATTTAGATTTTTTTTAATATATCTCTGATTGTGTTTGTCTGAAAGATGATATCACTGAATGGTAAGGGTGAGTAAATCATGGGATAATTTTCATTTTGGGGTGAACTATCCCTTCAATCATTTACCCTGATTTTCTTCAAATGCCGTATGCCCTTCTTTCTTTTATGGGCTACAAAAGGAGAATTTTGAATGTCCCACTGGAGCTCGTCCATATAATGGCAGTGAATAGTGACCAGCATCAAGCTTTTTTAGAAAGATGCAAAAGTCTCACAGGATTCTCACTAAAACTCTATTAGTGCTGCAGTTCACTCCATGTTGCCCAGAAAAAGCCCACAAGTTGTGAGAAATCAAGATTAACAAAAACACAAGATGAAATACAACCCATGTATGTTATCCTCTGAGGTGAATACTTGTGTCTTTTTTAAAAAGCTTGATGCTGGTCACTATTCACTGCAATTACATGCGTGAGCGGGACTTTTTTATATTTATTTTTTTATTCTCCTTTTGTGGTCCATAAAAGAAGGGCATATGGCATTAACAAAAATCCTATTTGATTAATTATTAATGTTTCTACAAGTTAATCACTTCTTTTTGCAAAG
Organism: Anabarilius grahami; assembly: GCA_003731715.1. Taxonomy (NCBI): domain Eukaryota; kingdom Metazoa; phylum Chordata; class Actinopteri; order Cypriniformes; family Xenocyprididae; genus Anabarilius; species Anabarilius grahami. The sequence continues at coordinate 4,289,703 of RJVU01053127.1, forward strand.
TGCTTTGGAACAATATTTTTTCTCTTCAGATTTATACTTCTCTTTTGGCTTGGATGTATGAAGGTTTTGGTTTTGGTTTTGATTACAACATGGCAGCCATCATGCAGGGGGCCACTTCTAAATCTCATTCAAGTGTAAAGGGCCGTTCACACCAAGAACGATGAAGATAACTATAACGATAACTATATTTGCATCCACAACATGTTTTTGCTGTTCTTGTTGCATTTACACAGCTTTAACCAGCAGATGTCCTCAGCATGCTACGTTTCGAGTGAATAGCTAGTGTAATCGATCTAATCAAAAAGTGAATTTAGCTGACAAAGTCAATATAGTGGAATAAAACAACACCTAGTCTTTTTCACTGCAATTTCAAAAGGAAGCAAGACAATGTTGTCGAAACTAGCGCTGGATGCCTGAGGTCATTTTACACTGTTTGCTAGCCTGGCATAATGATCTCATCGTTCATACTTCTCACCATTTATTCTGAGGGTATCACTGATTGTTTTCCATATATCAACTTTCTTTAAAAGTATCCTTGAAAAGGGTGTTTGACTTGACAAACAGTGGTGGCTTTTTCTGGACGTCGGCGATTAACTTCTCCGCAATATCATCTGCCATTTTAAATGCACGAGCCCTTAAATTAGAATGGATTCTGATTGGCTGTCAGTGTTTTATCGTTCAACAGCTGGAAAAAAATAGTTTTGAAAGTGATCCCAACAATATCGTTTCTTTATATCATTATAGCTGTGGTGCAGACAGTGCTATTCTTTTTTATTTAGAACAATTTTTGAAGCTAGATCTTCATCGTTACCTTTATAGTTATTGTTCCTGGTGTAAATGGACCTTAAATCAGTTTAAACATATCTGTCAGTTTCTTAGATAGAAAAAAAACCTGCTTTAAAGAATAAATTGTGGTCTACGTTTTCATGTCACCGTACCGTTTCACTGAGAGTTGACCTGTACTGCTCACACTCAGCCTGAAGTGTCCTCTGTCTCTCCTCTGATTGGGCGAGTTTCTGCCGCAGATCCTGACACATATTCAGATAAACATGAGACATGAGAAGAGAATAACCGTGCATTGCAGGTGTGCATCCATAGAGATGATCTCTCACCGTCACATCTGAGCTTGACATTATGTGCTGCTGTTCTGCTAGACTCTGCTGATTTTGTGTCAGGGTCGTCTGTGCTTCATGTGTGAATGTTTCCAGCCAGTTTGTCTACAACATACATGTGTTCATTGCAAATAATAATAAAAACATAAAAATAAAAAAAAAATTATAAATTCTATTTAATTTAATTTAATTTAATATAATATTAAATTACCTGTGCTCTAAAGTTATTCACATTAAATTTATTCACAGGTATACTTTTCACACACACAAAAAGAAAAGAAACAGGAATTCTAACCTGATGCATTTCTATGCTGAGGTGAGGGAAGAGCGTCTGGAAAGCGTTTCTGGTGTCTGTCTGGAAAGAGCTCAGCTGCTGCTCAACTTCACTCTACACACAGATAAGCCTTTGATCACCAAATTAAATTATACCACACAAAATGTTTAATAGTCTTAGCCAACTACAGCATTTTGATGATAATGAACACATCATTTATCATGGTTTGTGTGTATTGTGTAGATATACAAGTGCATGTTTATACTGTGCGTGTTTATATCAGGTTTACCTGTGCGGCCTTGGCTTGGCTCAGTCTTTCTTCACTCAGCCTCTCAGCAGCAGCTAGGGCCTCCACTGCAGCATAGTTTTTATCTCGCAGTTCCTGAACACATCACAATAAGATGTGGATGGACGTGTAGTTAGAGATGAATGGATTGAGGGATAGTTAGACAGGGATAGGGATAGTTCACCCAAAAATTAAGATTATCACATAATTTACTCACTCTCAAGCCATCCTAGTGAATGGTGGGATTTTTTTTTTTTGAAACCCCCAAAAAAGCGTATCCACCCATCAGAAAAGTAATCCGGCTCCAGGGGGGTTAAAAAAAGGGCCTTCTGAAGTGAAGCGATGGGTTTTGTAAGAAAAATAACCATAATTATAACTTTATAAACTGCAATTGCTAGCTTCCGGTAACATCCGTCCTCGCGTTCACAAGAGAGTCAAGTTCTGGTGTAGGATGTAGGAGTAGAATAAGCTTTAGTGAGAGTAGACGCCTCTCGCGGTTCAAACTAAAAGGGCTGGACAACAAACTCTCGTTTTAGACTTCTAATTCAAGAGCGGTGTTTTGATTTGCTCTATATCCTCTGCGCTTGCGTGTTCATCAATATGTCTTGCGTTGGGTCAGAGGTCACTCTTCGACCGGAACTAGACTAGTGTACGGCCGTTACCGGAAGGTAGTTATTATAGTTTATAAAGTTATAAAAATTGATATTTTTCTTACAAAACCCCATCGCTTCATTTCACAAGGATTTTATTAACCCCCGGAGCCATATGGATGACTTATGATAAATGGATGCGTTTTTTTGGGCTTCAAAAAATGAAAAATGGTACCACTCACTCATAATAAAGCTTGGAACAGCCAGGATATTTGTTAATATAACTCCAATTGTGTTTGACTGAAAGAATAAAAGACACTCTACACCTAGGATGGCTTAAAGGGATAGTTCACCCAAAAATGAAAATTCTATCATCATTTATTCACCCTCAAGTTGTTCAAAATCTGTATAATTTTCTTTGTTCTGTTGAACACAAAGGAAGATATTTTGAAGAATGTGTTAAACTGAACAGTTTTGGGGCACCATTGACTTCCATAGTAGTTTTTTTTCCCCAACTAAGGAAGTCAATGGTGCCCCAAAGCAGCCTGGTTACAAACTTTCTTCAAAATATCTTCCTTTGTGTTCACCAGAACAAAGAAATTTATACAGATTTGGAACAACTTGAGGGCGAGTAAATTATGACAGAATTCTCATTTTTTTCAATGGTAATCGATTTGGATGGACGAGCAGGTTAGATATGGACAAATGGGTTGGGCAGATATGCATGGATGGGCAAGTAGGTATGGATGAATGAGTGGGCATATATATGGACAGACAGGTTGAGTAGATGGTAGATAAGGATGGACAAATTCAGATATACCAGTACGTAGATATGGACAGTTTGGGTAGATGGATGTAACACGGACGACACAGTGTGTGGATATGTATGGACGAGTAGATATATTTGAATGGGTTGGGTAGATATGGGCAGAAATGTAGGTAGGCATAGACAGACCGGTTGGATAGATCTGAGGCAGTTAGATATATGGACAGGTAGATGAAGACAGACAAGTAAGTGGATATGAACGAATTGGGTAGATATGAATGGACACATACATAGGTAGAACAATAAGGTAGTTAGATGTATACAGTATTGACAGGTTCAATACATATGGATGGATGTGTAGGGTAGAGATGAACTCACGTTGCTCTTGGCCTTCACTCGCTCCATCTCTTCTTTAAGCTGTTGAAGTTCCTCCTCCAGCGAGATCATGCGTGCGTCCTTCTCCAGACTGACAGACACAAAAACAAAAGTCAGTCATTATCAGAGGCATCCAGGGGAAAAAAAAGACGATATATCTGAAGGTATTGACAAAAGAAATCTCTCTTACTTCTCAAATGGTGGCTCGGCTTCAACAGTATCAGCCTGTGGATTATATATAAAATTATAAACCAATTCACATTGTATTACACACATGTAAATATTAATAAGTCATAATATGCTTCACTCACACTTTCCATCTTCTCCAGCTGAGCCTGTAGAGATGCCACCAAATCTTCCTTTTCTTTCAGACTAATATATAGTGAGAAATAAATGTATTTAATCCAAATTGTCTACAAAATATATTTAAAAGAAAGCACCAGCTATATTGTATACCTAGTTTTAAGTTGGTCGATCTCAGCTGTGTATTCCCTCCGTTCTGTGTCGGCCTCATTTACCCTGAAAAACAAGTCCATGTTTAGATCAGACACCAGAGTGGCACATTCACAACAGAATTCCTAGTAACTGGTGTGATTGAATCCATTTTTAGTTTGAAGATAAATTAAATTCATATAAATAAAGTACCTATTCTGAGTTTCCTCAGCCTGAGCTCTCTTTACTGTGTCAAGCTCCTCCTTTAGCTGATTAAGCTCCACCTCCAGTGATGTCAGCTGGTTCTCCCTCTCTTTCAGACTGCACACAGTATATCAAAACACTGTGAATGTGATTTCACCAACATGTTCCTGGATCAACATCTTTGTTGATTCTAAAACAACTTTCCAATCAACCAATAAGAATTGAGGGACAAGTTTACAATTTATGTCAAGTTTAGGCTTAGAACCAGGGTTAGGTGCTTCTACAGCAGTGTTATTCACCTATCATTTCTCTCAGATTTTATGGGTAGGGTAAGGACTAAATTTTCAGGCAGGAATGTTGTTCCAAGAACATGGACACTCACATTACCATTAAACTTTGAATATATAAATTAAACCGTAAATGCAGTAACTCAATCATATGAATACAAACAGTTCAATACCTGCTCCTCAACTGTTCAACCTCCTCGCAGTTGATCTTCTACACATAATAAAAAATAAAAAAAAGGGATGGGAATAGTATCATTTGTCATTCCAAATGTTACATGAAGTACAGTATCTAATATTAAAATCTCAAAGATCATGTCAAAAACATTATTTTAGAGCATTGCATTGGCAACTAGATCACAGTGCCAAATATTCGTACCTGGATCTCAGCCTGTACTGTTGCTTCTGTTTCCACGGAGGGCTTTTCCTCAGTAACCTGTTGTGTCTGAGACAGTTGTGCTCTCAGTATCTCCAGCTCTTCACATCTGTCTTTCAGCTCTTTGTCTGTAACAAGCATACGCTCCTGGAGTTCTGTAAACAGATGTAATTTCCGTCTTAAAAAGGTACAAAAACATAAAATGCTACAAATAGAATATGGCCCCTTTAAGTGTTTTTTTTTTTTTTACAACTCACTTTTTCCATTTGGGAACTGAGCCAGGGGAATGCATATTAAGTGAAATAAGATGTGTTTGTTTGAGTGTACTGACCAGTAAGGGTCTTGGTTTGCTCTTTTGCTGCCTCTACTTGAGCCTGTAGGGTGGTGCTGCCGTGCTGAGCCTCACGGAGTTCTTCACAGATTCGATCCAACTTCTGCTGCAGAGAATGTTCTGCCTCCACACGGGATGCCTAAACACAGACAAAGGAATGGTTCAACCCAAAAACAGCACCCTAAAAGTAGTTCAATACAATACTTTGTGTAAAAAAACAAACTAAAGTCAAATTCAAAGCTATTGTATAGATTCACTTAGAATATAGTGCTTTTTTGTCCTTTTTGGAACCTGATAGCCCCCATTTACCATCTACTTTCATTGTATACAATTATGCAAGTCATGCAGGTTTGGAACAACAAATGTAAATGAATGTCCTTTAAATATCAAAATGTATTATTGCCAAGCATCCGACATGGGAGTTTTCACCACAGGGGTTTACATTTCTTGCATAGCTAAGCTGGGAAAAATACCCACCCACACACAAACAGACAAAATGTCCTGAGAGAAATACGAGTCACCACAAAGACAGATTGCTTTGCTTTTAAAGGTTACATATATGGTGAAATTCCTATCTAGGGTAACAGAATTATCATGGTACAAAGACCACAATCACCTAAGAGAGATGAGATAAAAGAAAAAAGGTCAGGGGTCAGGGCATACTTGTGTTTGCGCTAGCTGTTCTTCAGCAGCGGCCATCTTAGTTTCAAGAGTCTTCCTGCGCTCTTCCTCAGCATGCTGAGCAGCTGTGTGCTCATTCAGCTCTCGGTTTAGACGCACACAATCCTGACGCAATTTTGCCAACTCTGCATTCTGCCTGTGCATGTGAAAAAGCCACAGATTCACATAAAAGAAATGGTTAGAGAAGATATTTTATACCTGGAGGCAGGTTTAATGTGTGTAGCTTTCAGAATTACTTTTTCCAGCTGATGAGTGAAATTAAAAGCCAACAGCCATTGACAGCCAATGACAGCCAATCAGAATTCTCTCTAATTTAAAGCGTTATAAGTGTGCACTTATAATAAACAACGTCATCACCATTGGGGTTGGTATTCATGTCCTTAGAGGGGCGGAAAGGGTTAACCCAAAATATTGATACTTCATCGGTTACACTGTGAGGGTTATAAAGGGACTGTGCATAATACCTGCTTTCAGCCTGACTAGTGGCTTGATTGAGGGCATCTCTGAGAATAGAGTTCTCTTGCTGCAGACGGGCCAGCTGAGCATTCGGTCCATTCTCTAACTGCTCTTGCAGGCTTTGGATCTGTGGAACCACACATAAACACCACATTTAATAACCTAACAACACTACACAGCATAGTGAGAGGGAAAGTGTGAGAGGCTGGGGATTCGTGACCTTGCCGTTGAGCTGTTGTTTTTCGTTAATGTGCTCCTGGTAGGAAGTCTGCATAAGAGCCTGTAAAGCTGCGATCTCCTGGCCACGGGTGCTCAGCTCAGAGCTCATACGGGTCTCTACGGATGTCATCTTGCTCTTTGCAGAGCTCAGTTCCTATTGGCCAGAGCAGTGAGAGTCAGAGGTACAGTTCATGACCCAGACCCTCTGGGTTAATGACATTTTTACAAATAGAACATGTTCCTGATCAACATGTCTACCAACCAATCAAATTTTCGAGATCAGGACAGGCTTAGAATTAGGTGCTCAGGGTGGGGTGTTATTAACGAATTGTCGACTTGCATTACGACGGATGTAGGAGTAATCGTAAGATTTGTTTAAAACGCAAGAGGTATCTAATATGGCTGTGCAACAAACTCAAGCTCCTCTTCTCTTATATCAAAATCCTCCAACATTTATCATTAAAATTTCTCATTTTAGATTTCTAATTCAAGACCAGTGTCTTGTTTTGCTCCATCCTCTGCGCTTCCGTGTTCATCATTGCGTCGGGTCAGGGGTTACTCTTCCACCGCAAATCGATGCATAGGGCCGTCTGCCGGAAGCTAGTTATCATACTTTAAGTTTTAAATATGGATATTTTTCTTACAAAGACCCAACGCTTTGCTTCAGAAGGCCTTTATTAAACCCCTGGAGCCATATGGATTATATTCATGATGGATGGATGCATTTTTGGGGGCTTCAAAACATGCCCCCATTCACTACCATTATAAAGCTTGGTAGAGCCAGGATATTTTTTAAAATATCTCTGATTGTGTTCGTCTGAAAGTAGATAGTCAGATACACCTACAGTTGGATGGCTTGAGGGTGAGTAAATCATGGGATAATTTTCATTTTTGTGTGAACTCTCTCTTTAATGGTTATGGTTGGGGTAAAAGTAGATATAGGGTTAAGACTAGTTTTAGACATGAACATAGCTCCATCCATTCTCCAAACTGCTTGTTCTTTGTAGGTTTGCAGTGATGCTGGAGCATATCCCAGCATCTCAGGCATAGGCAGGGAAACACCCTGGATGGATGGCCATTCCATCACTGAACATCACTCCAGGACCAATAAAAGATTTTTCAACAGTCACTCATGGCCTTGCACTGAAGTAGCTTGATCATGAGTAGAAACTAGTTCATTTGGTTTACTTGTACATGTTGGCACGCGTTACCTTGGTAAGCTCTCGGACACGGTTTTTGGCTGCAGCTACGTTGCCCTGCTCAGCGGTCAACTGCTTTTCCTTCTCCTCCAGCTGCTTCTTCAACGCCGCCAAGGGGTCACCCTTCTGAGATGCCTGCCAATGAGAAAAGGAAAGACATGTAATGATTCATTTCCCCCTTTTAGCTAACTCGCTACAGAGACATGAGTGCTAATACGTAGAAGGAGTATTAACAGTTTGAAGACTTCGTACCAGTTGCCAGGAGTCCTTTCCTGCCTTCTTGCTGATGATCTCAAAGAGTTTCTGTGTCTCAGATTCACTGAACGAAGCACTATTCAGACTGGAGACCAGAGTTTTATATGGTGACGGCTGGGGGACCTCGACCGTTTCCACAGAAACCACTTCAAAAGAAACTCAAAATTAGAATGGATTGATGAGGGTATTGCGAGCAGTGCAAGTTTGAACCGCTACTATTACAACCGTCCTCGATAGATATGACCAAGGAGACTTACCTGGCTCAGCCTTCTTCTTAGACTTCTTCTTGGTTGGAGCTTCGGTTTTGGGTTCTTCAGTTTTAGGGGGAGCAGAAACCTCAGAAGCAACTGCTGCTTTCACTGCCACCTCTGCAACCACTGGTTCCACCTTGACTACAACTTCTGGGACCTCCACAGGCTTGACGGGGGCCGGTTCCACTTTGGCCACCTTCTTCTTTTTCTTCTCTTTTGGGGAAGGTGCAAGTGGGGCCACCACAGCACTTACAGTGGGAGGGGCAGCACACGCAGCAATCTTAGGAGCTGGTTCAGGTACAGCTGGCTTGAGCTTAACTTCAGGTTCAGGCTCAGGAACAGGCACAGGTTCAGGTTGGGGTTCTGGTTCAACTTGGGGCAATGCTTTGGGCTCACTGTTATCTACCACAGGTTCAGGGATGGACTCGGGCTCAGGCTCAGAGTCTGGAAGGTTCCCATTTGGCTTCTCCTCCTTCTTTTTGGCCTTGCTTTTCTTTTCAGATGTCTTTTTCTTTTTGTCAGAGCGCTGGGGTTGGGTCTTGCCGGAGTCTTGCCGTTGTTTGGCCAGGGCTTCTTCGTAAGATGTCTCCTTCATGGAAAAGGTTGAAACGAGCGTAATGCCAATGGCGGAGAACACCATGAAGCCACCAAACACCACAATTCCCAGAGTTTGAGGGTCGTACACATCCATCTTTGCTCAGTCCTGTCCCTCCTAATCCTGATCCTACAAAAGTGCAAAAACCATCAGCACCTTGTAAGAAAAAGACTGCTCTGTTGACACTCAAACATGCAAACAAGGACTATTCAGTGCTAATGGACAACAACATTCTCTGAACATTTCACACAAAAAGTCGTAGTACAGACAAAAGAAGACAAAAGAAAATTTATCCTTCAAAGTGTTATTTTTGACCATTTTCTAACAGATAAATGCCCCAATTATTAACTCCTGTCCAGTCATTGATGTCTTTAATAAATGCACAAAGATGTTCTTTTTTAGAATGTTTAGAATGTTTTCACATTAATACACTAAAGTTTTGTTAATGTTTCATTGGCTAATCTGACTGTTGTCTATGACTTTATACGGTCACCTATATGCGTGGATGCAGCATCGAGAAAAAGAAAAAGCTTACTGACAGTAATATCCTATTCACCAGCATATTTGTCACCTATAAGTCTTTTATTCTGCTTGGTCATGTATTATTAATTTGACTGGTCATATATTCAGCTTCCATGAGGAGGCAAAAAAGATAAATAAATAATAAAAAAGACCTTTTGTTGCAGAGTGCTGAGTGGATGTCAGAAAAAAAAATGACGCCTTGAGACAGTGTGAAAAATCTCTCCCTCTTGCAAATTTTGAAAAAAAGAAAAAAAAGTTATTTTCACTGAAAACAGCATCTCCATATCTTTGCCCACTAGAGTTCATGTTATGCAACACCCCGTTGAGACCACACTCTTCAGCATTCCCTCACACAGAGAGGGGCATACATGCAGTTTCCAGGGGACAGGTCGATGTGCAGCAGACCACAATAACCTTCCCCCAATCTCACGTTTGTACTAGCCAGTGAAACTCTTGCCTGGAATTTCTAGAGAGGGGGTCTCTAAATATCTGCCTGAGGCACTCAGGTAAGGGGGAGTATACTGACTGGAGTTGAAAGAAATACTCTTAACAGCATATGCATTATAATATATGCACTGCTTTGCTTTTTAGTGAATAGCCTAAAGCAACCCATTACAAAAAAAAAGCAATGTGGCTGAAGTGATGGCACAGTGATATCAGATGGTAATTCCACAGTACTTGTACCAAACAATTACCGTGGTATTTATGGGGTACTGCAAAGAACTCTGTGGTATTACCATGGTGCATATCCAAAATCATTGTAATGCTTCTGGTTTGTAATTAAAAACAAAACAAAAAAAAACATGAAATGTGGTAATGAACCCCTCAGATCTAGCCTTGCTGTAATCAAAAATAAACAAATCTTTTTTTTTTTTACCATGTTAACCCATCTTTTAATCAAAAAAGCCTTTTCCTAAAATGATTGATGTGGCTCTCCTAACATGGATCCATGTGACAAACAGAAGACAGGAAATGCAGAGCTCCTATATGCAGGACACACTCCACATTTGAGTGAAATGGGGCTGCTTTCCTATGCCGGACATTAACCCTTTCAGCATCATCGCCGACGTTACATAATAACGGCTGAAAGAATTCTGTCTTTAAAAAGCATTTCTGGGAACTTTGCCATATGGTTATTTCTCCTCCATTTATCCCCTTAATGATATTTATTTTCTTTGCTATACTCTAAAAGTTTTTTCTTTTTTTTTTAATCTTTTAACTTTCTCCTGAAGAATTTTTTTTTTTAACATTTTCATG
>RJVU01053127.1:4337034-4349837 GCA_003731715.1 Anabarilius grahami
AAAGGATTCCCGACCAAGTATTGAGTGCATAACTGAACATAATTATTTGAAGGTTGACTTTTTTTGTATTAAAAACACTTTTCTTTTATTGGTCGGATGAAATATGCTAATTTTTTGAGATAGGGTTAGAATTTTGGGTTTTCATGAGCTGTATGCCAAAATCATCAGTATTAAAACAATAAAAGACCTGAAATATTTCAGTTGGTGTGCAATGAATCTAAAATATATGAAAGTTTAATTTTTATCATTACATTATGGAAAATAATGAACTTTATCACAATATGCTAATTTTTTGAGAAGGACCTGTACACACATACACTACTGTACTTTGAAATAAATTAATACATTTATTCAGCAAGGATGCATTAAAGGTGCTAAATAGGATGTTTTGTTTTATACATGTTTGCAATATTACTTGAAACTGTCTTTACTAACTGATAAAAGACTATTTATTAGGTGCACTGAAAGTAATAATATTAATATACATCATCTGTGCACGAGGTAGGGCCTTAAAAACATCAGCCAATCGTTTACGCGATTATCACGTAAACGATTGGCCCTCTGGCTTGTCAATCACTGCTATGACGTTCCTTGTGAGAGACGCGCGGCTTCGCGCTCCAGTAACTTTCCACACTCCACAGGCGCCGCATGCAATGTTTTTGTCAGTAGATAAGAGTAACAACTGCAGATTATGAGTTACCTGCGGTGAGTCCGACATAATTAATCCACTAAGTGTGTGCGCGGCTTTAAGTTGCGCACACACTTAACGATTGTAAGGCCGATTATGAATGTAAATTGATACTTATGACTGATCGCGCTCAAACGCGTCCAGTCAGCCAGTTGCGTTCAGTCTGCGATTACAGTCGGTGTTCAAATTCCATGTGAAAGTATATAAATCTGCTTCAGGAGCAGGAAACAATCGCTGTATGTTGAGCATAGTCTTAGAATGTTTTAGCTAGTCGTTAAATGTGTGCCCGGCTTAATAACACAGCGAATGCCGGTGGTAAACCGTTTTGGGAGGCGTTCACTCGAAATGGAGGGGGGGTTGTTCTTACGCATGCGCTCATTTCAAAAACTCAGTCGACGAAAAGATCCTCTTTAAATTGATCAAGAGTGACAGTAAAAACATTTACATTGTTACAACCCAGCCAGCACACTCATATGGGGCCCAAAGGGGTTGCACTTGGGCTGATATTTGGGGCCCACTTGGGCTACCCTACTGGTGCCCAGCTAATTTTGTCCTCAGTTTCCATGGGTTAGCCCAGATGGGTGGATAATGGGCACTTGATGGGTTACATTGGACACAAATGGGTAACCTACGTTTTACCCATTTGGGGCTTATAGGGGTCTGCCCACATGGGTTAATAATTGGAACCGGATAAGTCTTATCTAGGGCTCTTATGGGCCACAACTGGGAGAAATGTGTTTTTCAAATAAATGCTATTCTTTTGAACCTTTATATATATATATATATATAAGTTGTATGATGGTTTCCACAAAAATAGTAAGCAGCACAACTATTTTCAACAATGATAATAATAAGAAATATTTATTGAGCAGCAAATCAACATATTAGAAGGATTTTGGATCATGTGACACTGAAGACTGGAGTAATGATGCTGAAAATTCAGCTTTAGCCACAGGAATAAATTACAATTTAAAATATATTCAAATAGAAAACTGTTATATCAATAATATTTCACAATTTTTCTGTCTTTTCTTGTATTTTTGATCACATAAATGCAGTCTTGGTGAGCAAAAGAGACTTCTTTCAAAAAGATTAAATATCTTGCCAACCCCAAACCTTTATATAGTCGGTAAACTTAAAAGGTATAAATAAATCGTATCCCAAAATCTTGCTTGTGTTAAAAATACCACATATACATAACATGCATTTTTCAGTATGTTACATAATAAAACAGACTGAGAGTAAAACGTTTTATATGTGCTCCATCACAAATCGAGCTGTCCCACATTAGAATAACCAACCTGCACTAGTGTGGGATTAGAAAAAGGTTGTGGAGCCCTTTTTCAGGGAATGTTTACACATCTGATGATCTGTTTGAATGAGCTTAAAGGGCAAAACTGTCATTTCCATAGCTGATAAAGTGTTTAACACAGGAGCATCAGGATACAGCACTGTTTAATGCTGCACACTGAGGAAATAACAAAAAAAAAACAAGAGGAAATAACTGCATTTTACAAATCAGATTCATTATGAAATGCTTCCGGATCAAGAAAACCTCTGTATGAAAATCATAAAATTTGGTAACAATGTTAATGCTCTAATTTGCATTTTCAGTATCTCAGTCGGTTCGCATGTTCCACCAGAGTAGCCTATTCATAGATGATGAAGAGACCAAAAGGTGTTTACATCAATGTGACACATCACGCATTTTTATCACAGTCTCTCACCGCCCTCTCTCGCGCGCAGTAGCCATAGTAACCGGCCAAAGGGGCGCTTAGCAACACGAGAGGAGGAGGCACAGCATCATCTGCTGAGAGCGGAGGAAAAACAGCCGATGCGATCGACCTTCACTTCATCCAGACCTGCTTCTGATAAGGAAAGCTGAATGTTAAATCGTTTCAATTTGTTTAGCAATTATTAAACGCTCACAAAACTACATCTAGCGTTTTATTGTAAATCTCAATTGACGCGATGAAGTTCGTCGTGGTTTTAGTCTCCGCCGGCCTCCTGGCTTTTCTTGGCGCGGTCATCTGCATCATCGCCAGCGTGTATTCGCGATCATCGGCCGCCGCGCCCCAGGCGCTTTCCGACAACGGCTCGCTCTTGCTCCTGGAGCCGCTGCCTGGATCCGTGGCGCACGCCGGCCCGCTCGGAGCTCTCCATGGTGCTGAATCTTATGAAGGAGGCGGATTGGACATCGGCCTGGAGATGCCGTCGCTCAATGAATTGAGTACTGGGGACGTGACTGGGCCAAGTCCCAAACAGTTCACCCTCAATCGACTCATTTGTACCCCTGTTCCCATCAGTGATTGCAAATCAAGGGGTTTGAGACAACAAGCCGATGACCCTTTTGCCGACGAGGAGGACTGGAGCCTTCGCACTACTGCCGAGGAGCTCCGACAGATCGTCATGCAACAAAACGATCAAATCCTCATGGATCAGAGGACCATCACTGAGCTCACCGGGAAGCTCACGGAGTGTGAGAACGGACTGGAGGAAAGGAGTCTGCACGAGCGGAGTATGGGAGTATGGGCGAGCAACCGGCGCCACATGGCCGGGGATGATGTGAGCAGCTCGGTTGCGGTGCAGCTGCAGACGGCGCGGGCTGTGGAGGAACTAGAGAGAGCGATTCTTCAGCTCAAAGATCGCATAGAGAAGTTGGAGGTTGGTTTTTATTAATAATAAACACTTTAATACTTGACAGTACAATTCTCAGTCTGAAAAGGAATTTGGTGCCATAGAAGGGAAACTTGTAGGCAAACATGCATCAAAATGTTAAAGAGCTGTGGATTTTGGGGAGAACTCTCACAGATGTTGCAGTATGTCTCTGTTTGTCTTTCTCACCTAGTAGGTGATTCATTTCCCCTCCATCTTGTTCATCTTCTGGGTAGAAAGGCATATACATAAATCATGAGGGAGGAGAGAATAGTAGATTCTCAGCTAGCTGGAACATTGTCCCCATCACACCTGAATTGTAGATGTTGTGATATAAGGATCAGAGTTAACTAATTGATAACTAAAACTAGCCTATTAAAAATTGTTTTTGTTAATTGAAATAAAGCTGGAATAAAATAATAAATTAATATTTTATGGAAAAACTTGACTGAAATAAAATAAGTTGAAGTTGAAGAACAAAAATTATTTAAATTAAAACTGAAATAGAAAAATAAATTTAAAGTTAAATAGGAATATTTAAAAAATAAACCATAAAAATGTCAAAAACATAAAATTATAAAAAGTAATATAACTGTAATAAAAACTTAAAATATAAGCTCTTTCAAAATATTAATAAATACTGTGATAAATAATACTAAAATAACACTCTTTTGAATGTATTGTGAAAAGTGCTATACAAATAAATGTGAATTGAATTTACTCACCCTCATGTCGTTCCAAACCCATATGACTTTCTTTTTTTCTGAGGAACAATAAAGGGGAAGTTATGAAGAATGTAGTGGTCGCTCTTTTCTATGCAAGGATGTAAAAGAACCATAAGATTTAAAAATGTAGTTTGTATTCCAAGTCTTCTAAAACCATATAATAGGTTTTTGAGGAACAGAACGACATCTATGACTTTATTTACTGAAAATGATGATATCAGCTCTATCTCTCCTTGAATGTCAAAAGTATGTCTAATTCAAGAACATTGTTTTGAGTTCTTGTAATGCAGATGAATCTAATATAATCAGACACACATGCTGAACAGGATAAATTAGGTTTTGCAATAATGACTTCTTGCATAATTCTCTCTCAGTTGGAAATAGGCCCTGCAGCGATGAACCACACTGAGCATACAGTGAGCACATTAGGGAGCGTAGTAGTGGGCGAACCTGGCAGGCCTGTGGAGGATCTGGAGGGAGAGCTGGAAAAGAAGATTAGACTGTTGGAGAAGGAGAGGAAGAACCTCCGCAAAGAGACCCAGAGCCACCACCAGCACATCGACCAGGGACTCAATACCCTTCAAGAGCGTATTGCAGAGCTTGAACAGAGTAAGGAGAAGAGTTGGGTCAAAGGGGATGAAATTGCCTCTCCATTTTAAACTCTTTCTCTTAATCTTTTCTTCTCAGGTCTTACAGATTACAGTTACCCACAAGGGTATAAACTTTCCTTCCCTGTGCGGACTAACTACATGTATGGGCTTGTCAGGCGGAATATTCCAGAGATGTACGCCTTCACAGTGTGTCTATGGCTCAAGCCTGCCGAGAGTGGGATTGGGACACCATTTTCCTATGCTGTACCGGAACAACCCAATGAAATTGTCCTGTTGCAGGGCATTCATAATCCTGCAGAACTACTCATCAATGATAAGGTAAGACCCACTACACCTTCCATTCGGAGCAACCTTGCACAATACAGTTGATAGACTCTACTGTTCCCTTCATTTACAGGTGGCACAGCTGCCTCTGTCTTTGCCCCAGGGCATCTGGCAGCATATATGTGTGAGTTGGACCCTACGGGATGGAGTTTGGAAAGCATATCAAGGCGGAAAGTTGAGAGGACGGGGTGAAGGGTTGTCCGCATGGCATCCAATCAAATCCGGGGGCGTCTTGGTATTGGGACAGGAACAGGTGAGCAAGACAGTGAATTCTGGAAGAGTCTTAATACATCCTCAAAGGTGTGCCTTCACTCTCGGAAAAAATTGTAACCTTTAGGGATGCAACAGCTTGTCAATGGGGCAGTACCCTTAAAAGGACATATTTGCACCCCTAAAAGGTTGACAGTAATACCCTTAAGGGTACATTTTTCTACACTAAGCTACTAATATGCACCTTTTTGGGGTAGATAAGGTACAAAGTTGTCCATTTAAGTGTACTGCACCTAGTGACAAGCTTAAGGTTCAATTTTTGCAATTTTTTCCCTGACACTGTTTGCATCCTTAAGGGGTTGTTAAGGTACAAAGGTGTGCCTTTGAGGGTACTACTCCTTTGACAAGGTGTTGTCCCTTAAAGGTACCATTTTTGCACATTATGTTTGATGCAACATTGTGTTACATCGATGTATAACCCTTCGGCTCTCCTTGGCTACACTGCAGGACACCCTTGGTGGGAGGTTTGATGCATCCCAGGCTCTTGTTGGGGAGCTTTCATTGTTTAACCTGTGGGACCGAGTGTTGTCACCAACAGAAGTGGCTGCTCTGGCGGCTTGCCCAGAATCGCCACGGCTGGGGAATGTGGTACCCTGGACTGACCGAGATGTGGACGTGTTTGGTGGGGCCGTCAAGGACCCCGTGGACCCCTGTGTTCAGAGCTCCCATCCCCGGCAATGAGCGGGGTCATGAGTTGATACCTTTTTTTATGGAGGTGGTAAACGAGACAAAAAAGGCTTGAAAGGTGTGCTGTATGCTTTGCCGTGGTCCTGGTCTGTGTATAGAATGTGTTTGTTTCTGCAGGGAAGGGATTTGTCTGTGTGTTTGGTTGTGTTAGTTCGGATAGAGCTGCTGCCGAAGGCCTGTTTGCGTCTCTTGTTGCTTGTGATATTTCATGCCCTTCTTCTCAAAGCATTACCACACAGTGGTCCCTTCGGATATAGAGAATGTTTTTCTAATAAGATGGATGTGGCTCATTCTCACAGCACTTGTTTCATTATATGTGTAAAGTTAAGCTTCTTTCCCAGAGCAGCCTTTTCCTTTCTTGTTTTTATTACCGGTCCTTTAGGGTCACTTCCCTTGTAATACACTGTTATTTCCATCCGGCAGCACTTAAAGGTGTACAACATCTTATCTTTATCATAACATGTCTTAAAATTTTTGTATTTTGGCATCTGAGATCCAAAAATATTTTAACTAAAATGTGTTATTTGAGGCTTAGTATCTTAAACGTCACACTAAATTTTAAAGATCTGATGTGCAGCCCACACACTATGAAAATATGAATGTAAAACAGTATTTAGCATCTTGTCGTGTGTTACCATCGCATTGTACCTAAAGCCCTCGTTGCCCCATCACAGAGAAAACTTAGGGAAGTGCCTGTCTGTTTATTTGACTCTTGCTATTGGTTGATGATCAGCTGTAATGTCAGTGTAGTGCTTCTTCATATATGCACCACAAAGGATCTACAAAGATATTGTGACAAATGTGGATGAAAATATTAAAAAAGATGAAGAAAATAAATATGAGAGTGCATTGTCTTGATTACTTGTCTATGTGTTTACTGCACTGATGGATACAAAATGATAACTAATTATTTATGTGCATGCACTTCTATCTATCTATCTATCTATCTATCTATCTATCTATCTATCTATCTATCTATCTATCTATCTATCTATCTATCTATCTATCTATCTATCTATCTTTTGTACCACAAAACACCCTGATGGTCTGAAAACACACAAAAATTTATGATCACCAAAATAAATTTGATCATGACTGTTATAAGACTAAATTATATTTACTATCCACTAGTCTCAAACCAATCCAAAACAAAACAAAAAATATATACAAAAATAATATTGTACATGCAAATGAGATTATAATTGGATCAGTGTTTTTTTTTTCTATGCAATTCTGTGCAAATCCTGGTTATTCTCATTCTCATCCTCTCTTTCGCTCTCTTCATGCTGCTGCTGCTGTTGAATTATAGATGTATGTTAATCACCCCCTCCATCACACTGACCCCTGCTGCTTCTCTCCCACCACCACCAGCAACCTTTTTTTTCTCTGTGTGCATTTCCTCCACTGTACAATCTCTATAATTGCCGTATCAATTAATTTAATCTTTTCAAATATGTTTAAAGTTCAATAATCATAAATAAGCCAGCTGGGCATCCTTACAAAAAACATAATCACATAAAAAAATATATACAGTATATGACAAGGATGGTGTCACTGTGTTCAATGCACAGCCGGACTCCCATCTGTTGCAAGCCTCTTCTCTTCTCTTCTCTTCTCTTCTCTTCTCTTCTCTTCTCTTCTCTTCTCTTCTCTTCTCTTCTCTTCTCTTCTCATAAAGTACCATTCTTAACCTCCCTTTATATTCTTGCTCAAATCAGAGGTTAGATTATCCCCTCCCCCTGCTTTTATTTGTAAATCTATCTAGTAACTGAAAATCCCCTAATCCACGAATCAAAGCATGGTCTGTCTGAGAAACTCACGGAAAGCTTTTAGATGATCAAAATCCTAATGCATTTACATACTGTATATCCGAACTTACAAATGGCTAGATTAATGCTGTCCCTCAATATTAAATTGGGATGAGTATTCAGTATTTAAAATCACACACTTGAGCTTTATTGCAGTGTTGTAACGTTCCTTTGTCATTAACTTTTAACCACATAGCATTTCTATAATTCATGCCTCGTATTTGACTGAAATTTGCTCTTGCTGACAGGTCTTAGATCAGTGTGACAGTTATCTGGGCCAAACTCACCAGCTGTGCACAGATGTATCTAGAGCTTAATGCAGGTCAGTAAAAGTGAGAGCGAAAACAACAAAGATGAATGTAGTGTGGGACCAATGCAGCAGCTAGACAGCAGTTTTTATCATGAAGTGGGGTTAAATGGGGATATGACACAGCTGGTGTCTTTGCTCATAAATACCGAGCTTTGCAAAAAAACATACAACAACAACTACAACATTATTTTCTTGTGTGGATAAAAGCTGTCAATATGCAGTCTAAACATTTGGAATGACATTAAGGCAAGTAAATGATAACAGATTATACATTTTTGGGTAAATTATTAATAAAAAAAACAACAAGACATGAGTATTGTATTATATATTTTAAAGGGATAGTTCACCCAAAAATGGAAATTTGATGTTTATCTGCTTACCCCCATCGCATCCAAGATGTAGGTGACTTTGTTTCTTCAGTAGAACACAAATGATGATTTTTAACTGCAACCACTGCCGTCTGACAACGGCAGTGATGTCTCGCGCATATACTTCAATGAGTGCTAGACATCGCTGCCGTTGTCAGAGCGCGATCAGACCTCACTAAACGAGTGCTGAACGCAGTTGGACATGGTGGTGTTTTAGAGGTAAAAAATGATATAAATACTGTTCGGTTTCTCGCACAAACCGATCGTTTCGTGTCTTAGGACATCAATGTGTCGTCACGAGCCGCAGGGTTTAATTTGGATTTGTCTATGGAGTGTTTTCGACTCTTATTCTTCGTGTTCCCATTCACTCGCATTATTTGACTGACGGACGGCAGCGGTTGGAGTTAAAAATCATAATTTGTGTTCGACTGAAGAAACAAAGTCACCTACATCTTGGATGCACTGGGGGTAAGCAGATAAACATCAAATTTTCATTTTTGGGTGAACTATCCCTTTAAAGTCACTATGAAAGTTGACAATTCTTGTTTTTTTATGGAATATCGCAGTATTTATTATAAATTATTTATCGTGCACATCATAATTTTTTTTTAAATTCATGTGCCCTCATAATCTTTAATCAAAATAACTACTTCTCCCCATTGCAGCTCATCTCTTATCTTCTCTGATGACATGTTTACTGGCGCGAGGGCGGGACAACCTGTCACTCACATGAGATCGACCAATAGCGAACCACAGGCATCCAGCCATCCAACCAATCCCTGGTGGACAAAAATCAAGTCCCACCCTACATTTTTCTTGTTTGAGAAGCTGTTTCACTCAGATATACGTCACAATATGGAAGAAAAGACTATCGCAACTTCTGGCTTTAAACATAAATGTTTTTAAACATCGAATGTTTTAAAGCAACCTTCTCCAGAATACACCAATGAAATGATCGTTGTTTATAACTCAGTGCCACAAGACAGCAAAACGTTACGTGTATTCAGTGCTTTTTTATTTTAAGTTTGTTCCAAAAGTTTTTATATTTTTTTAGTATAAAGTTAAGTATTTATATACAAAGAGCCAGCTTAGCCTATTATGTATTTGGTATTTTCATAATAAAATAAATAATTGCATAATGAAAGCTGATAATCTTTACATTCCAAAATATCAATCTGCTAATGAAAAAAAGCACATAAATACACAAATATATCATACACTCCCGTTTTTTTTTCTTCAAAATAATCCTTCCAAAATAATCTTGAGTAAATGCAATGATAATAAAACAAATGCAAAATTGTTTCTTTTTTTCCTGTGGTATTTTAGGATACTTATTTAATGTGAATTTTACACGCTTTGTCCCAATAGATATTGCAAAATAATGAATACCAAAAAATGTTCTTGCTAAATGACCATAGAAATGCTTGACGTGTTTTTGACTGAACTAACTAACGACACGCCCACAGACGAATCACGACGAGCTATACTTTGCGAGAGGCGGGGTTACGCGCACAGCTGACGCGGAGGAGTGGTTGCTATGGTGGACATGTCTCCCTAGCGACGTCGGTTTAAGCACATAGAACTTGAGTTTCCTTTCATTACGGTACGTAAATGTCTCTTCACACTCCCCGCGTTAGTTTATATGCAACGTTAAATACTTAGGTAGCGAAAAAACCATAAAGGAAATAAAAACTAGAGACCTAGCCATTCAAGTTAGCGAACAATGCTAACAAGCTAGCAGGTTTCCTGATATTATACTGTTCGTTTTCCAAAGCAATGCTAATAATCGCTTTATGAGCATGCAGAACTATTAGTAACCACCTTAAAATATGCTTTTATATAACATTTATATAAGTACTATGGTATTAACGCTGTTTGGACAATGTACCATGATAATATCATGAACCCTACAATAGAAATGAACCCTATAATAGAAATGTCATGGTATTCTTTGAAGTACATTTGCTGTACTATGGGATATATCAAAGTACCTTGGTGTTAATGATACCCCAGTTTCTCATACCCATGTTAGATTTATTATATCTGATTTCTGGTATCTTAAACCTTCCATGTCTCCTCATCTAGAGCTAAGCGTCATGGCAGAGACAGTTGATGGCAAGAAGGACGAGGCAGACTATAAGAGACTACACAGCTTTCCTCTCATACGGGTAAAAACTGTTGTTGAATGGATTTAAATTTTCGATGATCTTATTGTATTAGGTTCGGATTCTGGGTATGATTTTTATGGTGCTGTCAAATACAATTAACCAAAAACCACCAAAAAGCTGGTAAAAACCATTAACATTAATACTTACACATTACAAAAATTACAATCAATCAATCAATCAATTGTGCTGTAGGATTGACTAATCACAATTAATCGCAGCATCTAACAAAAGTTTGAGTTTATATATATACATATACATACAGTGCTCGGCATAAATGAGTGCATCCCCTTTGAAAAGTAACATTTTAAACAATATCTCAATGAACACAAAAACTATTTCCAAACTGTTGACAAGACACAAGTTTTATATAACATGAAAGTAAGGTTAATATAACTTAGAGAACAAAATTTTCAGTTTTACTCAAATTAGGGTGATGCAAAAATGAGTAGACCCCACTGAAAGTCTCTGGAGCAAAGCTAAATTTTAGACTACAAATGTCTAATTTAACAAGAATTCAACCACAGGTGTGTCTAATTATTCATTACACAGGTGTCCAGCAGACAGTTGCCTATAAAAGGGTGTTAAAACCCCTTCCCATTTCATGCTGTCAGCAATGGCACCACATGGAAGAGAAACGTCACAAGACCTGAGAAAGAAAATAATTTCTTTACACCAGAAAGGTGAAGGCTACAAAACGATAAGCAAAGCTTTACTTATCAGTCATAATACTGTAGCAAAAGTGTAAAAAAATTTTTAAAAAGATGGAACTGCAACCATCTCACAGAGGTCGTCCACGGAAGTTAACACCTCGACAGGAGCGTCTTCTGACGAGAAGGGTTGAAGAAAATCAGCATGCAAGTTCACTGCAGTTATCTAAAGAAGTAGAAAGCCAAACTGGGGTGACTATTTCCTGTGACACAATACGGCGTACACTGCAGAGGAATGGCATGCATGGGTGCCGTCCACGAAAGAAGCCTTTCCTAAAGCCCAGGCACAAAAATGCCCGCCTTGAGTTTGAAAGGGCCCATGCTGACAAAGATGAAGACTACTGGGACTCTATACTCTGGAGTGATGAGACCAAGATAAATGTTTTTGGAACTGATGACTTCAAAACTGTATGGCGTCACAAAGGTGAGGAATACAAAGAAGGATGCATGGTGCCTACAGTGAAACATGGTGGTGGCAGTGTCCTTATGTGGGGCTGCATGAGTGCTGCTGGTGTCGGGGAGCTGCATTTCATTGATGGCATCATGAATTCACAGATGTACTGCTCTATACTGAAAGAGAAGATGCTACCATCACTCCGTGCCCTTGGTCGTCGTGCACTTTTCCAACATGACAATGATCCTAAACACATCTAAGGTCACTGTGGGATTTCTGAAGAAGAACAGGGTGAAAGTGATTCAGTGGCTCCTGATCTGAACCCAATCGAACACCTATGGGGAATTCTGAAGAGACAAGTTGAGCATCCCTCTCCATCCAGCATCCAGTCTCTAAAAGAGGTCATTCTTGAAGAATGGAAAAAGATAGATGTTGCAAAATGTTGCCAACTTGTTCATTTCATGCCTAGAAGATTTGGTGCTGTCATTAAAAATCATAGAGGCCATACAAAGTACTAGATGTAGTAGTTTTTGTTGTGGGGTGTGCTCATTTTTGCATCACCCTAATTTGAGTAAAACTGAAAAATGTGTAATCTAAGTTATGTTATTAACCTTACTTTCATGTTATAAGTTAAACAGATGTTATATTAAGGGGGATTGGGGCTGTGTGGCGCAGTTTGAGGTGTCTTGGCAAAAGGGGAGATTGAAACTTTGTGTATCAGTTCGAAGTGCCTTAACAGGTAGAGCTAGACTATGATGGATAGATCCGATAGATCCGTCTCTGACGGACAACAAAAAACTCCCTGAAACTTCCTAGCTCTTCCATCCAGATAGCGAAATTCTTTGTTTCTACTGTTATTTTCTAATTTTACTGTTTTATTTCTTATGCGTTCCATTTTTATGTATTTGACTCTTCTTTATGTAAAGCACTTTGAATTACCATTGTGTATGAAATGTGCTATACAAATAAAATTTCCTTGCCTATTAAACTTAGTCTTGTCAACATTTTGGAAATTGTTTTTGTGTTCATTGAGATATTGTTTAAAATTTTACTTTTCAAAGGGATTGTACTCATTTACGCTGAGCTGT
>RJVU01053127.1:4356481-4405099 GCA_003731715.1 Anabarilius grahami
ATATTATTACAATTTAAAATAACTGTTTTCTATTTGAATATATTTCACAAAGTAATTTATTCCTGTGATGGCAAAGCTGAATTTTCAGCATCATTACATCATTCTAATATGCTGATCTGCTGCTCAAGAAACATTTAATGTGTACAATTGTACAAAATTTTTGTGTACAATATTTTTTTTCAGGATTATTTGACGAATAGAAAGTTCAAAAGAACAGTGTTTATCTGAAATCTAATCTTTTGTAACATTATAAATGTCTTTACTGCCACTTTTGATTGATTTAATGCATCCTTGCTGAATAAAAGTATTCATTTCTTTAATTTCTTTTCAAAAAAATAAAAATAAAAATTCTTATTGACCCCAAACTTTTGAACGGTAGTGTATAATGCTACAGAAGCTTTGTATTTCAGATAAATGCTGTTCTTTTGAACTTTCTATTCATCAAGGAATCCTGAAAAAAAAAGTACACAACTGTTTTCAACATTGAAAATAATCATAAATGTTTATTGAGCAGCAAATCAGCATATTAGAATGATTTCTGAAGGATCATGTGACACTGAAGACTGGAGTAACGATGCTGAAAATTCAGCTTTGCATCACAGGAATAAATTACTTTGTCAAATATATTTAAATAGTACACAGTTATTTTAAATTGTAATAATATTTCACAATATTACATTTTTTTTACTGTATTTTTAATTAAATTAATGTAGCCTTGGTGAGCAGACGAAACTTCTTTTAAAAACATTAAAAATCTTAGTGGTTCCAAACTGTTGGACTGTACTGTATATATATATATATATTTTTTTTTTCAACTTTTTCCATGATTCCACAATTGTTTAACATCAATGAATCAGACAGCCTATATATTAAGGCCTTTTGTACAAAACAGATCTAATATAATGTTACATATCAGATGTTTCCCCCCAAAAGTTAACCAAACGTTCACTTAAGACATAACAGATAATGTCTGCATGAATACTCGCCAAAACCATGAAATACCGTAATTCTGTGTATGTGTATATCGGGATCACGCGCTGTCTGAGGTGTCTTTGTGCGTGCCTTTCGGATCTGTTAGTCAGTGCGATTAAGATTTTTTGTTAACATAAGCATATACATATACGTAACCTACTTGCAAATCATAGTGATGATTCATTTATGAGTGAATTTTCAATGATTCAGTATAAATGGATCAAGATAATCCCGATGAAAACATTCTTTTTTTTTTTTTTTTGTGATGCTGCATCCTACCCTCTAGATGGCAGTATAAAGTTCAAGACTCCTGCCATCTCAGCCATTAAAACAAACATAACGACTTGGTGCACCTTTAATTATGACTACTATACAGTCAAAAACAGTGATTCCCATCCCATAAGTGATTCCCATCCTTAGGCTGAGTGCTAATGAGGACGGCTATGACCCTATCCTCTGGAACACCAGTGCTGAGACACATCCGCCTTGGCTCCGGTTTCACCTTGGTATATCTCGGTGGCAGATGTATCAGCACAAAGATCCCAATCTGTCAGCGCTGACTCAACAACTGGCATCCCACCGCATTGTCAGTGCAGGTAGGTGACCTTAAATTTTGCAAAGCAAGGCCTTTGTATGAGAAAGAAGGAGGGAGGAGGATGAGAGGTGCATGGAAGTTTCCACCTCCCAGTAATTGTGAGACAAAGTTTAAAGTAAAATCACATTGTAAGATTTAAAAAGCAGTTCAACCATGAAAACTCTCAAAATAGATTTAATGGCATTTTATTTATAAGAATGGAGTGTAGGTAGAATTGATCATGGCGGACTAAATCTGCTACGCTGCAGCTAGCACGTGATTTTTTTCTGACATGATGTTTTCTACTGAAACATTCTCAAAATTACAGGGATTAGGAAGGTAATGTAGGGAAAGCTCTGTTGAAGATCTAGACAGGTGGTGCTGGGGAGGAGGAGGGCTAAAGAAAATTCTCTTGGCACAGTACTGAACTGGACCAGGTTGAGACGAAAATAAGTAAGATTGTGTATAGAGAGTAAAAAGAGAGATGAATTGGTTGCATTTATGAAGTCAAAATTATGAGGTCGCAACAGTGAGACATGAAATTATGAGAAATAAAGTAAAAATTATGAGAACAAATGTTGCAATTGTGAGATATAAAGTTAATATTACATTTAAGAAATAAAGATGTAATTGTGAGATATGCATTTTAATTTACAGGTTTTTGTGGTACTTTTCAGTGCAAAAATCAGGTGGGACGCAGCTGAAGTTGGTGATGTCTTTTCGTAATTATGGAAAGGCGCTCTTCAAACCTATGAAGTGAGACCCAAGCATGTGCCTCTTAGTAAAACAAATTATATTTTTCTATTTGTGTTTGTGAATGAGTATTATTTAGGTGACTAATTGATAGACATTTTCTTTTTGCTTATGTAAGCAAAAAGGTACGAGAGGCTGTGCTTTATTGTGAATAAGTCACGGCTGAAGGGCGTTGTTTGGCATGATTCGAAACGGAGTGCCTGCAACCCCTTCAGCCGTGACTTATTCATGATACAGCACTAGCCTCGAGTACCTTATTGCTTTTATAAAACGGTTACCACACAATACAAATATTAAAGCACACATATGTATCAATGCAACTTTCATGAATGAAACTTTCACTAAAAGCCTTCCTTCCGCTGGGAAAAAATAGTCCCTGACCGTGAACAGCAACAGAAGTTACTTTATTAAGCCATTAGATGGCGGCAAAGACTCTCTTTATGAGTGTGTCAGTCAGTAGTGAAGACTATAACATTGAAAAGACTGAATTGTAGTGAACAAGACGCAACTTACAAATGCTTTGACTAGCCCTGTCAGTCATGGGAAAACCCCTTAACTGTTAAAAGGACAAGATAATACATCGGACATTTAAACATATTTTTTATAATGGAAATAGGACTGACCTGAAGGAAAATGCTACATCTGAATGCAGGTAATAAACTCGCTCACTCGATCTCTTTCTCACAACACTCTTCTACATAATACAGTAGTCTTCAATGAACAATATCAATTGAGAACATACAGTTTTCGTTTCTAATAGTGGTTGCTTAGGGTGTTGTGTGGTGATACACAGAACCGTTGGGTGAAGCGGTCATAGCCGTGTTTTATCATGAATAAAACACAGCTATTGACCAATCAGAATCAAGGACAGGAACTAACTGTTTTATAATAATTATTAAAATCATTCAGTGCTCTAATGAATGAGACATTCTGATTTGAACCACAGACTTTTAGATCACTTTACACTAAGAATAAAGGGCAGTTCATACAGAACACATTTTTGCATTCCACTGTGCTGCTTTTCCATTGTTTTTGTACATAAACACGTGGTAGACAGACATGTTTGACCACTGTGCTCGTGTCTTTTGCAGCATTTCACATATGGCAATGCAGTGCAGTGGAATCTGTTTACATTTACATTTACATTTGTGCATTTGGCTGACGCTTTTATCCAAAGCGACTTACATTGCATTACACTATACATTTGTATCTGAGTATGTGCAATCCCTGGGATCGAACCCATGACCTTGGCATTGCTAGTGCCACGCTCTAACCACTGAGCTACAGGAAAGCTATGATCTGTTGAGCAAGACTTTGTAAGGGACAGTGAAGCAGCTCAGATACAGTATGTTAATGTAATTCAAGATCATTCTCATTCAACTGAAGACAGGAACGACATGAGGAGACCAGTGTGAATCTGTATTATTTCTCTGACTTCGAGAGGCACAATGCTGAAATCGCAGCCTTCCACCTGGACAGGTAAGAGAGACATGTACAGCCATATAATTCATTTGTAAGTGAATTGTTTTTATGAGTCAGTTCTTTTCAATGAATGAATGGGTTCACAAATCACTCTCAATCAAAATAATTTAAAAAACCCTTATCCAGTAATTAAAATCAAAACTTCCAAAAGTTAATTATTTAAAATGGATCATGTAATAAGCAGTGTTGGAGAAAGTTATTTTTTTTTAAGTAATGCGTAAAAAGTAACTAATTGCGTAACTTAGTTACTTGTTATTGAAAGTAATGTGTTGCGTTACTTTTGTGTTGCTTTTCCTCACCTGGGCTTGCTTGTTTGTTTTTAATTTTAAAAAAAATTCTATTTTTGGCAAACGTAAAGGCCCTTTCACACCAAAAATAGAAGTAGTTATGGTTACTACAATAACCATCATGTTCACGCAGCACACACAACACCTCTTAAGGCCAATTCACACCGCACAAATGCCAACAAACACCAACAAACAAGTTGGCTGTTGGATTTAGAATTATGAGAAAAACAACTACATACGTGTAACCATGTTAACAATATTGTCAGGGAAGTTTAAACAAGCCAACCCTCTCCATTGACTTTGTATTGTGTGAAGCTGCCTCCTGTCATTTCTGACTTATAACAAAAAACTGAAAAATGTCTAAAAGCTGCTACAGGGTGTACAGCAAGTTTTTTAAGTTTTTATAAGATGTCTACCCCAAAAAAAGAAAGAAAACAAAACTGAGCATTTAAGGACACAAAAGTGGATAGAGGCAATTGAGACAGAGCCCAAACGTGTCATATTACTCTGAGAACTACGCCCACCGGAGGGGAATGTAATTGGCGACAGGATATGCTAATAAATAAATAAACATTCATTATTTTTAACCATGTCAAAGGATTATTTCAGCACCATACGTGAACCTGAGAAGAGGAGATATTTTGAGAAACTAAAATTTATCCACAGTTTACCCATTCTTCCTGTTGATGCTTCATGTCTTATTGCCTGTATTTACTTTTGTCTCCTTAAAGGCTGGCTTTTATGGTTTGGTATCTTATAAAAACGTAGTTCTGGGTTTTTTTTTTTAAGCTTGTTTGCTGTACACCCTGTCACGCAGCAGCTTTAAGGAATAGTTTTGTCTTTTGTTAGAGGCAAGAAATGACAAGGAAGCAGCTTCATGCCATAGAAAGTCAATGGAGAGGGTTGGACAAACACACCGGTATGGGCATCTCACAAATCCAAATATTTCCATTTCGCAATGTATTTGGATGCTATACTTATTATTTATTAGGTAAAGTACTTCACTTATTTGAAAAGGTAAAGTTTTGCTGTAAATTTAAAAGTAATGTGTTACTATACTAGTTAATTGAAAAAAGTAATCTGATTATTTAACTTGCGTTACTTGTAATGTGTTATCACAACGTTGGTAATAAGATCACCTGACAATAAAATTACAGCTATTTGAAAGGTTTACCTTTGAATGTTTTCTGCTATTTCATATACTATTTTTATTTATTTTTATTTATTTATTTTTTTATATTTGGCATTATATTACACATTCTGTATTCTATTCTGAACTCTTTCTCTTTCACAATAAGGATACTGGGTTTCAGAAGGGTGCCTCCAGTGGTTGGGAGGCTTATTAATGTAATAAAAGAGATCAAAGACATCACCACTGACCATAAACTGGTCACAACATTTTTCACTTCCCCAGGTCCGTCCCACTTGGCTCTTATCTTCCTCCATCACTTCCTCTGAAACATGGTGTATTTGTAAGTCACAATCTGTCTTGCTCTTTCTGCAGTGGGGAACGCGTGTTTTTACGGCCAGTGTTCCTATTACTGCTCCACAGAGCATGCTATCTGTGGACGTCCCATCATGATAGAGGGGTCTTTGGCTGCTATGCTGCCAGACCTGTCGTTGGCTCAGCGCCGCTCGTGGAAGTGCCCCTGGAGGCGGTCCTACAGCCGAAGCAAGCTGGCTCTGTGGGTGGAGTGTGTGTTTTTTGTTATTTAAAGTGATAGTTTACCCAAAAATGAAAACATTGTCATCATTTACTCACCCTCATGTCATTCTAAATCGGTATGATTCTTCTGTGAAAGTCAATCAAAGTTGCTTTCTGGACCCCACTGACTTTCAAAGTATCTTCTTTTTGTTGTGTTTTTGTTCATAGGCTATTTGCAGTGTGTGATTCACAATAAAGAAACCACAGTAGCTAACCAGTGATTATTTCTGTAACAGGTGGGAGACAGATAACAACTACTGTGACTCAGTAAGAAAGTCTCCTCCCTACGACCGAGGCACTCGATTGGTGGATCTGATTGACATGAGCATTCTGGACTTCCTCATGAGTGAGTAATGGAATAGTACAGATGCCTCAAAGGTGAACGCTTATAAAAAAAGTACCATGGTTTTCTATGTATACCATGTTTTTGTACTCAAACCATGGCATGGTTTCAAATACCTTGGTGTAGCATGTCAGTACCAGGGTATATGTAATGAATATGGAAATAATTCAATATGGTTGGCCAGTACTCTTCATGTTTTCCTGATACTTTCCATCTATCATCTTCAGGTAACATGGATAGGCACCACTATGAAACATTTGAGAAGTTTGGCAATGACACATTTCTCATACACTTAGACAACGGAAGAGCGTGAGTATTCAAAATCAATAGTCCAAGAGGTTTTCTGATGATGTTTTGTTTGGATCAGTCTGAATGGGCTTGATGCTTCTGTGTGCAAATGATGTGCGTGTTATAGGTTTGGACGTCACTCCAAAGATGAACCTTCTATTTTGGCTCCTCTTGTGCAGTGCTGCAGGTAGAGTGAACATCAGATACAATTTGTTACTTTGTGTTTTTGGTTTATCTGCGTATTATTTCCTTGCTCTTTCCCTTCAGGGTCCGTCGTTCCACGCTGCTTCGTTTACGTCTGCTCTCTCTCCCGCCGTATCGGTTGAGTGATGTCATGCGTGCATCTTTGTCTCAGGATCCCCTTGCAGCAGTGGCACCTCTCCTTACTGAGCCACATCTTTCCGCTCTTGATCGTCGCCTAGCAACAGTCATTCAAACTATCCAGGACTGTCTGGAGCAGCATCAACATCACAGTGATGTCATATATGATGACATCACTGATTACCCTCGGGCTTGATTATTTAGATGTTGTGATGTATAACCACACTGTAAACAATCAATTACACATTATATGGTTGTAAAATAATGTTCAATAAAGTGGATTATTGCCATCTGTGAGCAGTACTTGAGGCATGATTTGAGACAAAATTGAAGACAAAATGTTTGCAAGTAACATAAATCATTATTTATGTACCAAACTCTCAGTCAGCAAAGCTATCTCAGTTGGAATAACAGGTAGGCATATTTAAAAACACACTGAAGAGCCTTGGAATACGCAGCATTATTCAATGTGATGACTTAATTTTAACTGAAACAGGCAGACAGATTTGTCATTAGTCTTGATTTGACTCAACTTGAACTTGAAGCTATGAAACATGGAGATGCTCATGTAGTAGGTACTTAACTGCCACTCCCTGACAAAGAGTGGGTAAAAAAGGCTTCAGATCTGTCAGCAGCAACATCAGTGATACAGTTATGTCATATACAGTGACATATCAAAGACCGCTCAGTCTGCATAATCAAACACAACGATAGAAGTTTTTCTGCTTGTGCTTTAGTATAAGAAGAAACTTTTTATTCTTTAAAACTCCTTCAAAGATCCACTTTAATGAAGTGGTGCCAACTTTGTGTTCTGTTTCACTTTAACTTATGATTTATTTTTTCTGTTTTAGTGCACTTTCATATTTTATATTTCAATGGATGAACTGTAACCACAGTAATGATGCACATCAAAATCAATAAACAATTCAATAAGTGAACAAACTGTTTATTCACCAGGATTTGTGCTCTAATATTTTGGGCCCAAGCAATGCTGTGTGCAGTGTAAAACTGGAGCCGGCCATACCGCCTCGGTTTTTTCTTACCAGTGTGAAAAATACTCTGTCAATTTTGTACATACAATTAAGAGTTATACTCCATTTTAATCTGTGAAATATCATCTTTTATTTGTGTACAAACAAAATGTTGTGCTTTTTGCAAAATAAAGAAAATGATGTACATGATGCGTGATCTCTCGTCTCCCTCTGAACAAAGTCCAATCTGATAGTTCTCAGAAAATGAACTGTAACTTAGTGAATACTAATCACAAAAAAATGAGACTTATGTCTAAAGAAATGTTAAAATGTCAGGTTTTAAATCGTCTAAGTCAAATCGAAAACAAAATTTCTCTTTTTATGTAATCTGAATGAAAACAGACATGTCAGTCGTCCTTGAGCCAGCTCATTATCTGCTAATGCGGCCACGCCCACGGAGCGAGCGCTATTTAGACGCAAATTCTGAGGCAATACATGTATACATTGTCGCAATCGTGTATTTTATTATCTTCAAAAGTGTCTATCTGCATGTTATAGCCATGGTTAGCGATCTCTGGAAACCTCTGTTAAGGTGCGTTCTCGCGGCCTTGTAATTCCCAACTACGAGATTCTATCTTGTAAAAAGCGTTCACGTCCTCGTAGAGCTCGTAATTACAGCTTGTAAGCTGGGAGTTTTCTGAAAGCTCCCACATGTACCACGTGGCCGCTGTACCACCTGACCGCTGTCCAAGAACCAAAAGGATGTGAACAGCTCCAAATATAACGTCACTTGTAATTTGTAATATTCCGGTAAATACGAGGTGGCGTGAACGTATGATTAATTTGTGCACTTTGCTCAAATAGAATGTTAGTAAGCTACAGAGAAATTGGCAGCCAGGCAACAGACAAATTACCTATCCTGAGTGATGACGTCGCTATACTCGCATTCTAGCAGCACGGTTCGGCATGATTAGCTAATTGCGGGTGGAGAAAGGTTTGTAATTGTGCCATGCCTTCAGGCTCAAGTGGAAATACAACTGGAACCGTTCCTTACCATTCCGTTCGGCCTGACGGTGAAAAGCGGATTTTGTGAGCAGTGCAGTGGTGTATTGGCAATTTACAATAAAATCTTTCATTACAGATTTCGTTTCCAAACAAACATATGGGTGAACCCTTGAACTTGGTTGAAAATATAACCCCTAACCATCCTGATTGGATGGTAAAAACACGATTTTTATTGTCAATTTTTTATTTATTTATGGTAATTTTAGTAAACTTTCTCATTAGCTTGCACATCCTACGCTGTTATTAATATGGGGATCGGCTGGAAATAGCGACCTCCTGGATTGATTTAGTATTAACATTATAATTTGAACCCAATCTTTACATTACTTGCTTTTCAAATGTTTTAAAATTGATGGGCCAAATGCGGCCCTTGGACCGCCAGTTGCCCATCCCTGGGTGTGCACGTGATGTCACCGTCGACCATTATGACTGCGGTCACGCCCACTGAGTGGCACAAAGACTGAGTGGCAGAATTGGTTTTCAGTGTGAATGCAGCGAAAAACACGCAAAACACATCAGAAACGGGAAAGAGTTTTGTGATTGACTGCACAAATAGCTTTGACACAAAATCTAAGGTATGTATTTAAAAACTGCCGAAAGCTACAGAAAAAAGAAGCAAATGGATCACTGCAATTCACAGAAACAGCTGGACTCCAGGCAGAGAAACATGGATTTGCAGTTAGCCTATAATTTAGTGTCAAAATGTTGGATTTTGAGTTAAAATCATACCCTATATATTGTATTGTTATATATTGTGTTGACAAATTAAATATTTTCCATCTTATATTCTGCGTAATTGGGTGTTTTTAAATAAACACTGATTTTTAGGGCTGGACAATATGACGACATATATAACATTGATATAAGTGATTACTCGGATTTAAACCTAGTCTACATATATTGTTATATAAAATATTCACATGCAGATTTGCTTTATGTAGGCTATTTCCCCGGCGTCAAAATCAGGCACATGTCAGTAAAACATGATTCCTGGCTGCATGTCAATATCCATGGATTAGGTTTATTTGACAAGTTGTAAGGAACACTTTCAAGTTCAACCTTTAGTGTAATTGTTTGTTTTACTCGCGTTTTCGCAGTTTCCCTATTAAATCCAATCACGCAGCAGGTTCTTTTGCCACTCAGTCCAGCCGAGGGAGCGCGTTCCGGCGGGAAATTGACGTCGATGCATACCCTCTATTCTGATTCACATAAGGTGAACCCTTGCGCAGATGTGAAGTGTCATTTGCTTTTTAGCAAAAGAATGTCATAATACGAATAAATATTTACATGTGTAGTTTTGTGCATTTTTGTATGCGAAGACTACAAAATCGTATTAATTGACAAACTAAAATATAACAAGTTGAGAGAGCCCTCTGCAATGGACACTAAAATGCGCCACTCAAGCCTTCGACCAACACCACCTGATCATCTTTTTTCTTTGCTTGACTAACTGTTACAACTGGCCAAACAAAATCTAATATTAAAAAGTCAAGGGTCAAGAGCCCAACTAAAGCAAACCCTCATCTCCACGATGGTGGCTTAAAAATTGTGATTTTCTCCTTTGGTGATTCTGCTTGTTATCATCAGGTGTCTTCAATAATGCTCAATCATCACTCAATTAATCACTTAATTATCTCATTAACTCTGACACTGCTTCAATGGTACTTTACCTCAGTAGTGCGCAAACACATGAACACTAAGCAGTGTTATATAGCCTGGGCATACTATTAGATAAATCTTACCTATTTCATTTACATATGACTTACAAATATGAATCACATTAAGTTTATTAGTTTGTTTATGTAAAAACTATGTAATCCAAATGGATGGAAATTTTATATGTAATTCAATTACATAAAACTTATGTTTAGCCTGAAATATTTTTTTGAGTTATGTGTTGCTGCCTACTCGCCTGTCTGTTTGATCTTCTGTATTAAAACTTAGTGTTGGATTGTACTTGTCTTCCTCGTCTGCCTTCCTGCAACACTATGTGACAGTAATCATTTACACTACAATGACTTAAATTCACCTTTTATGATGATCATGTTTTTAATTCTGAAATATGAAAATTAAATTTTTTGAATGATATTAAGCCCCTCATATTATAATCAAGAAAAAACCCAATTAAAATTCTTGACAAGAGAACCTGAAGTTTTTATTTTATTTTATTGCCATTTCTTTAAAATCTTCTATTTTTAAAATTATCATAACTGCTGGATCATTCATGTCAAATCAACCAGATTTCAGAAACTTCCCTGGCTAAATTTTTTCTGAAAATGTCTACAAATGAACAATTTACACACGGAGCCACATTCAGATCCCCATACCTCTAGAATTTAACCATATAGAGCCTTAAAGATAGCAAAAGAAAAGTTTGGTAAGAACCAACATCTAAAATTTTATTACAGGGCTGACAAAATTAATGCTTTAATTTTAGATTTTTTTCCCATCAGTTTAACACAAAATATTTAACACATTTAACCATGCATCCGTTGTTTTTCTGTCATCTTTTGGCTGCAGTATATGATCACGCTATAATTCATTCAAGCTATTAAAATATGCAACCAGATGCAAAAAAAAAGAAAGAACTCAAATCTGTACTGTTGCGCTGTCTGTGAAGCAGCTCTTTGTGAACTAACACCTGAAACGCATGCACAGAATGATGCTTCAGACAGCGCTGCATTGAGTTCTCTTTCAGACAAGGATTGAACGGACTATAATACACAAAATTATGTCAAAATTCCTGTTTTATGTCAAAAATATCCTCGTAAATGCAATCTTAAATGAGTTAAAATAACTTAAAGTGACAGGAGCCAAATAAACCTGCTGCTCTCCGTGTAATTTTTGTTCAAAGAACAAAAGACAATGAGAAATTCACCCACTGCTCTTGACTGAATAACTTTTGTAGCTTTAATAAGGATTGATCTATATTCAATTTATAACATAGACCTATGTGTCACAAACAGAAGAGCACGAGGAATATTCAACACTGGACTTTATTGAAGAATTGACAGGAATACTTGGAAATAAACAGAAGGAAAAGATTCAACTGGTAACTTAACTCCTAACAGTCTTTGTTCTCTTTTGCAGGACAGGAAATGAATAAAGTGTGACTGTCATGAGATCCAAAGAAGGCAAAGATGACGATTCCCACAGGGAGAAGGCAAGTGAGTCAGTTAAATCATATACTTGTAAATGTGATGATACCAGACAACGCAGTGATGGTGTACAGAGTTCTTAATGACCAGAGACAGGTGCAGGCGGTTAATATTCCGGGGATTGAGTGGGAGGAGCTGAGGAATCTGGTGCTGGCATAGAGGATGACTTTGTGAGAGTATACAGTGAAGACTGTGTAGTGTTTGATTATTCAATTCCTGTATATTTACAAGTTATACCTAACCTTAAAGCACTGTTTACAGGGTTACATGGGTCAAAAACAAAACCTTTTTTGTGCATTTTAGCAGAGCAGATAAAAATATGAACATTAAATAGCTTCCAATTATAATGTAATGTTGAAGGGCTTTACATTATGGCTAAAATTGAGGGGGGAAAATCCATTTAATAGTGACATCAGCATTGGTATCAGGGATACTGGCCTTCATTCATGCTTAGTAAAAATATGCAATTAAACAAATATTTTAAATATACCATCTTTATGTTGTTTCTGTTGGAGATTCAATGTGAATATATATAAAAAACTTTAATGTTAATTACAGAAAAATGTGTGATTAATTACAGCACTAATTTAATACTTCTTGAGTCACAGGCATCCAAACTTTGGGGGAAAAAATATAAAAAGTACTTTTTCCCATGTTTGAACTGTCAGCATTGGTGTATAACGCAACAAGGCTTGCTGAAGTCAACAGATTTGAGTAAAAGACCTACTTATCTCTAAATATCAGAAATTTTGATCTATGACAAAGGATTATTTTAGGTTGTAAAATGTCATGTGGTGCGACAAAACTTAATGATGTTTATGAATTAATACAGTTTTATTACACGATGTTTCGTTAAATCATTAAATGAACTTTGAGAATGATGTAAAGGTTTTCCAATGGTGTGTAAACCATATGAAATCAACAAATATTTTCTTTAAATTTGAAATGTGTTTTAAACAAGATTCGTCATTGACTCAACAGTAAAAGTAAAACCTAAAAGTGAACTTGATGCTAGTGGGTAGTTAACTGCCGCTGACCGACAACAAGTGGGTAAAAAGTATTTTTTGTTTTTTTTTTACGGAAAAGGGAAGGAAATAAGATCATCTGTTTGCCCGGTCAACTTTAGACCCTGAAAGCACTTTTGCAACAGTGCTCAAATTCTTCATAACTGGAGAAATCTGCAACATGTAAGTATACATGTAATTGTTTTAAGAAAATTGTCAAATTAAGATTTCGTTAACCATGTTATAACTTTAAACAAATATAATTCATGTAGGAGTTATTGAGATGATTTAAAAATAATGTGTGCCACTACATTTTTTTTTATTCTGGACAAACAAGTAAATTGTTTTCAAAGTTAAAGCATGGACTTCAGACTCATATCACTGATCCTACTTAAACACATTTCAGGTAAGATTGTTGTGCTAATAGATTATAGTGTATCAATGTCAATGTATTTCTATATACTACAGACATTTTAGACATGAAGGAGATTTGCCTCACTGCTGTCAGAGCTTCATGTTGTTTGTCATATGAGGATCTTTCTTTCATCAGTGCAAACGTTTTAGTCTGAGTGTTAACTTTTCACCAGGCTGTCTATCATTGGACCTTCTCTCTGTGACCTGTGAAGATGTTTGTGCTCTGAGGGAAAACACTGTGCAGCTGAGATGTTCTTATTCTGAAATCAACATCACAACTGTGTTCTGGTTCAGCCGGAAACAGAATAAAAACTGGAGAAAGAAAGATGAACCTGAAGATTTGACTTTAGACTCGGACTACTCAGGACGGGTGAAGCAGGAGGCCACAAACCACCATTCAACACTCACAATTTCAGACCTGAGAGAGAGAGACTCTGGAGAATATCAGCTCATGTTCATGAAGGATGGAGTTAAACGTCTCAGTTCAGACGCTGTCAATCTAACAGTCACAGGTGAAACTGAGTCTAGATTCTGGTCAGTTCAGCTGTTTTCATTCGTCATGAAGTGTTTCTTAATTTATACTTTAATTCAGACCTGCAGGTGAGGATGAATCCTGCAACTAAAGACCGGAGAGATCAGAGTGTAATACTAACCTGTGGTTCTTCCTGTGATTTGCCATCCAGACCACAGAATTACTACTGGAAAAAAAATTCAAAATATTTAAATTTAGGAGATAATAGTTTTCTACCCAATGAAGCTGGCAGTTACTCCTGTTCTCTTACTCCAGACCATAAGATTTCCTCCTCTCCTGTGTGTGAGTGACACTTGATATGTTTATTTAATGAACAATAATATAATATCAGTGTTCATACATGAGTATATGTGGACACGTTTAAAGGTTTTTTTCATATTAATGTTCATTATGAAAATTGTTTGTGATTTCTTCATGCAATTTGTCTGTTCAAATCAAAGTGTGCCATTTAAGACATGGTGCCAGTCCCAATACCCACACTTGCAGACGTTGCACTTGACCCTTCATCTGTTTGCATGATGTTTCTTTTGTGACAAACATTAATCTTGGTGTAAAACAGGCCCTCATTAGGCCTTAATAATGACTTTCACAGCAGGATTCTCTGTCTCTTTCAGGTATTTCTAAGGATCGCTGCTGGGATGTGACTTACACCTCTAGAAGAGTCTGTGCTTTGATGGGCTCAACAGTAGACATTTCCTGCACATACTCACATCCCTCTGATTATACTGTAAATAAAACATTCTGGCATTACAATCGGCCTGGTGACTTCAAGGATCTGCGTGAGAAGCGTCAGTTTGCTGGTCGTGTGGAGTATGTGGGGAACACACTGAGAATCAAAGAGCTCAAGATGAACGACTCTGGAGAATATCGATTAAGGATCATCACTGACACAACAAAAGGAACATACTCTGGAACACCTGGAGTCATTCTTACTGTCACAGGTAACTGCTTATTCAAAATTGAGTTAAAAATGTTTCCTGTATAATTTCTAATAGGCTTTTGTTTTCAGATACGATGGTGACAAGCAGCCCAAACATTATATCAGAGAGACAGGAAGTGATATTAATCTGTTCAACTAAATGCACTCTGAACAACAAACACACTT
Organism: Anabarilius grahami; assembly: GCA_003731715.1. Taxonomy (NCBI): domain Eukaryota; kingdom Metazoa; phylum Chordata; class Actinopteri; order Cypriniformes; family Xenocyprididae; genus Anabarilius; species Anabarilius grahami. The sequence continues at coordinate 4,371,456 of RJVU01053127.1, forward strand.
ACATCTGGTACAAGAATGGACAGCAGGTGACGAATGGATTCACTAAAGACAACAAACTGTACCTGGACTCAGTCAGCGATGAAGAGCTTCAAGAGTATTCCTGTGCTGTAGGAGGTAACACATCTCTCATGATACATGTGCTTCAGTGTGAAATGATCTCTGAATTCAGATGATGTACTTGATATTTAGTTAGTGTTTTAATGTCATAAGTGTATTTCTCGTGTTTTGTGTATCTGTAACTTGTGTCTTATGCTAGAAATCACCCCAAATCAAGAGAGCACAGCTTTACGGAACACCGTAATCACACTGTCCTTGTTTCTGGTTCTTGCACTCATAGGAGTCCTGTGGTATAGGTAAACATTTGTTATTATTATGTATTCTATTTTCCCCTGAGGTCCATTTGTAATATTTGTCAAGAGAAATATTATCTCCATATCTTTGCATATAAGCAACTGGGCTTTCTCATGGGCCTTGCAAATGCTGCCGGCTCTAGTTGTTACAGTCAGGCTGAAATAATCAGGGACCATGTTAACTATTGAGATACTTCAGAATGATCTGCAGAGCAGTAGGTGCAACACTGCTGTGTAAATGTGGGTGTTGATGGTTAATGTGTCGTGGATTTGAAACAAGCTGTTTTTGCAGTTTAGTTTCAGTAGGTCTGTTTGGATTGAGAGGAAGATTTGAGTTTTAAAATGTATACGTTGTCCATTACAAAAATTGATTTCTTTTGACACGATGCATTTTAAACAGGAGGAGAAGAAACAATTCATCTCAGCAGCATGAGGAGAGAAAGGATGATGTACAGGTGAGAGCATCTGACCAAACAGATTATTTGACACACATATATTTTGTGTTCTGTCACTGATATTTTGTATTCTGCCCCAACTCTCAGTCAGGTTCTGTTACACTGTATGATAATGCTGAAGCCTTGTATACAGTCTGCACACAGGACGTAAAGGATCAGGACGTTCATTATTCGACTATTAATTTCAAGCAGTCTCACATAAAGGACACATCTTTGGCACCTACTGCTGTGCATTCAACCTCAGATGATGTTCATTATGCCTCTGTGAAGTTCAGCTTACCCTCAGTTTAGACATAAAAAAACTACTGACCAATTCAACTGCTGTCGTCTGCTGTCATATTGTAACAAGCTTTTGCTCTTGTCAAATGTCCATTGATGTAATTTGTGTAGTGTGAAACTACAGTTAAGGTATATAGTTATAGTTAAGGTCAGAGAAAGTGGTTTAATTTGGCAGCGTTGAGGAAAATGTACATTTATGAATGTAATATTTTGCCACTAAAATAACTAAATTTCCTATATATTTGTTTACAATATGAAAAATAATAGAATATATCACACATAGTTAAATCAATGACCAAATTAGATTTTGAAGCCAAAAATTTGACAGATCAGACCAAAATTCTTTAACAAGGGGGCATTTGAAGAAAAGATGATCAATTGACTCAATACTAGACTTACAAAAATTACAATTCAAACTAGTGGACTCATCTTCTCTGTTCATTGCACACAGCTGTTTTGATTTACATCATTAGTTTCTGCCTATTTATACCTGGTTTGTTGGTGTTTGTTTTATGGAGGTTTTGGTTGATGTTTTGTTTTCTTGTTTCTTGTGGACTGTTTTTTCATGGATTTTGACCATTTGTCTGGCGTTGTACTACTCTTTGGTTATCCCTGAATAAAAGCTGCAATTGGATCTTACTTTCAAGTCTCAGAGCACCGTGACAGTTGTTTTTGAGTTGTGATTTTTCTTTCTAATGACAGAAAAAGGGAAGGAAATGAAGTGGCTAAACTATTACAGACTTATTCCAGTTACAAAACTGTAACGATGAACTCTTGACCAAATTGTACAAACAGATGCCTTATTAAGCAGTACATAAATTATTAAATGAAAATGTCTCTGAAACACCTTTGTATTTGACAAATCCTGCATTTAATTCACTTCATCTTTGATGAAGTATGTAAGCACCACATGAGCATCACTACAGGAAGCAGAAAGCGTCTGACTCCACGTCTCTGTTTTCAACTCCTCCCGACTGCAAGCGGTAACTCTTGCCCAACGGTTACATCCAGCCTAATTCGAACACACCTTTTGGCTATGTTCAAACTTCAAATCTTATTTTTTGAGCACATCTGATTGAAATCCGATCAGATTTGGCAAGTGTAAACGGGCAAAAATCACATGAAATGCTATATAAATCGCATTTCTGGAAATCTGTTTCAGTCCAACCGCTCTGATCAGATTTCACGTGGTTTGTGTGATTCCAATGATTCAATTCAGATTCTAGTCAGATACACAAATAATCTGATTTGTTCTGACAGTGTGAACGACTACTTAGGGCATGTTTACACACCAACGATGTACAAACCCGATTCCAAAAAAGTTGGGACACTGTACAAATTGTGAATAAAAAAGGAATGCAATAATTTACAAATTTCATAAACTTATATTTTATTCACAATAGAATATAGATAACATATCAAATGTTGAAAGTGAGACATTTTGAAATGTCATGCCAAATATTGGCTCATTTTGGATTTCATGAGAGCTACACATTCCAAAAAAGTTGTGACAGGTAGCAAAAAGAGGCCGGAAAAGTTAAATGTACATATAAGGAACAGCTGGAGGACCAATTTGCAACTTATTAGGTCAATTGGCAACATGATTGGGTATAAAAAGAGCTCTCAGAGTGGCAGTGTTTCTCAGAAGTCAAGATGGGCAAAGGACCACCAATTCCCCCAATGCTGTGGCGAAAAATAGTGGAGCAATATCAGAAAGGAGTTTCTCAGAGAAAAATTGCAAAGAGTTTGAAGTTATCATCATCTACAGTGCATAATATCTAGAGATGTTCCGATACCCTTTTTCCATTCTTTGTTTGAATGAAGCTGGCACGCCTCATCCTTCTCCGTCCTAGCCTTTATGTAACCATCGTGTTGCGCAGGGTGACGCGTCTTCAAATGCTTTATTAAGTTATTTGTGTTAAAGTTGCCAATACTTGTGCCACCCCTCGAAATTGCAGCATTGCATATGAGACATGTCGCCGTTTTACTGGTCTGAAATACTGCCAAACAGCAGACATACTGCTAGCGCGTTTTCACTTCTTCGCTGCTCTAAACAGTGGTTGCTTGTGGCAACACAGCACAACTTCCTGTGTTTGCATTCTGAGCCGCGAAGAAGAATTGATTTCCGATTTGCTGCGTTAAGCAAAGATAGCGGGCACAAATAGGTATTGTTAAACAGAATGGTATCGGATCGGTACGTGAGTTTAATTACACGTCGATACCGATGCCAGAATTTTTTGTGGTATCGGTGGTATTTCCGATACTAGTATCAGAATCGGAATAACTCTAATAATATCATCCAAAGATTCAGAGAATCTTGAACAATCTCTGTGCGTAAGGGTCAAGGCCGGAAAACCATACTGGATGCCCATGATCTTCGGGCCCTTAGACGGCACTGCATCACATACAGGAATGCTACTGTAATGGAAATCACAACATGGGCTCAGGAATACTTCCAGAAAACATTGTCGGTGAACACAATCCACCGTGGCATTCGCCGTTGCCGGCTAAAACTCTATAAACTATAGGTCAAAAAAGAAGCCATATCTAAACATGATCCAGAAGCGCAGGCGTTTTCTCTGGGCCAAGGCTCATTTAAAATGGACTGTGGCAAAGTGGAAAACTGTTCTGTGGTCAGACGAATCAAAATTTGAAGTTCTTTTTGGAAAACTGGGACGCCATGTCATCCGGACTAAAGAGGACAAGGACAACCCAAGTTGTTATCAGCGCTCAGTTCAGAAGCCTGCATCTCTGATGGTATGGGGTTGCATGAGTGCGTGTGGCATGGGCAGCTTACACATCTGGAAAGGCACCATCAATGCTGAAAGGTATATCCAAGTTCTAGAACAATATATGCTCCCATCCAGACGTCGTCTCTTTCAGGGAAGACCTTGCATTTTCCAACATGACAATGCCAGACCACATACTGCATCAATTACAACATCATGGCTGCGTAGAAGAAGGATCCGGGTACTGAAATGGCCAGCCTGCAGTCCAGATCTTTCACTCATAGAAAACATTTGGCGCATCATAAAGAGGAAGATGCGACAAAGAAGACCTAAGACAGCTGAGCAACTAGAAGCCTGTATTAGACAAGAATGGGACAACATTCCTATTCCTAAACTTGTCTCCTCAGTCCCCAGACGTTTGCAGACTGTTATAAAAAGAAGAGGGGATGCCATACAGTGGTAAACATGGCCTTGTCCCAACTTTTTTGAGATGTGTTGATGCCATGAAATTTAAAATCAACTTATTTTTCCCTTAAAATTATACATTTTCTCAGTTTAAACATTTGATATGTCATCTATGTTGTATTCTGAATAAAATATTGAAATTTGAAACTTCCACATCATCGCATTCATCAACTATAGCAAGAGACGGAGCACTGTTGAAATCATATTTTTAATGTTAGTCAACAAACATTTTGAACTATATAGACACACAGAGACATCAAGAATCAGTGTATAAATCTCAACAACGGTGACATGCTTCATGCTGCTATTGATCCATCCTAAAGATGGGGGATAGCCTTTGTGTTCTGTTTATCTTTATCTTATGAAAATAATTTAATAAGTAGTCAAAAGCTGGTGATGAGAATGAAGGAAAATGCAGCTTATAGACTTCATTGCCTTCATGATCTGTGCTGAACTGTGAAGACAATTCATTTTATTTAGGTGAGTTTATAAGGGCTGGAACTAAAGTCTGCAGGAAAGTGAAATTGTGGGCTTAATGGACACGTGCACACAGCAGCCATCGTCCACAAAACTGCAAGTGCACATGAAGTTTGCTATTTGGGACAAGACCATAGCAATGAGCACTATAATGTCAGATGGATTTGAATTGGTTGCCAATGTTTTCTATAATAATCAGATGGAAAAAGTAATAACAACTATATTTTCTCCAAGTCATTGTTATTATTGTTGTGGTGTGGACTCTGTTCTCTTAGAAAGTTTTAAACCTTATGGTAATCGTTCTTGATGTGAAAGGGCTTTTAGTGTGGAAAACAGCAAAATCAATAAAAATGTTAAAAAGCAGGAACAAACTGTGCAAATCCAAGTCCTGTTTAAACAGTTTGCTAGACTTCATTGTGTCACATTCACCAGCTGTGCCCATAATTGACACCAGAGGGCACTCCATCACAGACTGTTGTCACTTTCTCAAGGACTTCATCTCCCTTCATCCTCTACCTAGTTTCGTCACTGATTACATTCAGGTTTTGCTCATTAGCTTGTTAGTTTCTGCCTATATAAAACATGGTTAATTCAGTCACTCTTTGCTAGATCTTGCATGTATGTAGGTACTGCATCTCTCAGCCCTTGTTCCCTGTTCATGTGTCTTGGTTTTCTTATGTATTTTTTTTCTTTTGCTTGTCATTTATGGACTACTGTTTTCGCCTGTGTATGACCTTTGCCTGGTTTTGACAATAATTGTGGATTATCCTTCAATAAACTCCTTTGGATTCTCTACCTTCAAGTCCCTGTGCAGTTCGTAACACATCGCTTCAGTGATTTGTGTTTACCTGTTTACATACTGTAGTATCATCTACTAGTCAGGGAAATAAAGGCATCATCAGTACCATGTCCTGAGAGTATTACAGTTTGGAGATGGTGAAATCTGATGTATATAAATTTGTCTGTCACTCTCATCTTGGTCTGTCTCTTTGGCAGCAGCTCTAGCTGAATGTGGTGCAGTGGATGAAGCTCTTGGTCATCGAAAGTTTTGTTTTGAACTACACCAGCTGTCTTCATTTTGTATCTCTGTTGACCTTTGAGTTTTTGTGCTGCTGTTAAAATATAAGACATTCTTATTGATGTTTAGCTTATATTTACTGTAGGTCAGAGAAAAACATCACGTAACATTCTGTCATCTCAGATTCATACTGTTGGTTATTGAAGGCAGCAAAAATGTATCCTTCACTGTGTATGGTTTCCCATAATCCTGTGCCTATAAAAATAATGCAATTGAAATTAATATACAAATGTGTGTTTTTCCTTAAACTTAAGATTCTCTAAGTTATTTCATGGAAAATTATAAAATAATATTTGCCTTTAATATATGTGGTTCTGGAATATTATAAATACATGTTTTGTCTATTTAGATTTTTTTTTATTTAATATTACTTAAAAATAGAAAATAACAAAACCCAAGGTTAAATTTAAACTGATTAACCAGATTCAACATAGTGGCTAATACGGACTTCCTGAGTTGAGTTTGACTAATCATTTTCTGAAGCCTAAACATCTCCTTTCACTATTTCTGTGTTTGTAAGAAAAGGGAAGGAAGTAAGATCAGCAGAGTGTTTGTCTGCAAAGCTTCTAAAACAGATAGTAGAAATGACAACTAACATCAGAGAACAACAGCAACATGCGATTTGGGTAAATCTAAACTTTCATTGCATTTAAACATTACCTTAAAACATTTTTAAGCATGACTTTCTGAAGTGTGTTTCTGTATTCATAATTCTGACTGTAAGGACCCTTCAAGTGTGTCTCAGTGAAACTCAGTCTGTGTCTTTTTCAGGACGAGCAGCTCTGTGTCTTTCATTTCATATCTGAATTTACAGAAAGTGAAGAACATGAACTCCAGACTCTTGCCTCTGATCCTGCTGCTGCTGCACATTCCAGGTTTGAGTATTGATGTCTTATTCATGTTTTAATTTAATGTGGCACTAATTATTATCTTTCACATCTTCCAAAAGTGATTGTTGATATGTTGATCATTATATCTGTTTTTACACAGTTGAAATCATTGAAGATCTGTTCAGTTAAGATCAATAAACTTAAAGTTGTAAGTCTGAATGTTGGTCTAATTTAACTTGCCATGTTCTCTAGTAGCAGGATTTTCTGTCTCTGTATTAAAAATAGAGTGGGCATATAATTGGCTTAAAATCGACTTTTATCAATATTTAAATTTGAACTAAATTGATCAACATGGTCGGATGGGTGTGAGCAGCAGGTTGGCAGCGGTGGGAAGTCCAGGGGTCAGAAAGTAAAAGTCCTGCCATATTTGTATTCCACCCACTGAAGCATTAATGAAAAAAATATATATTTTAGGCACACACAGACATCAAGAATCAGCGTATGAATCTCAACAACGGTGACAAGCAACATATTCTGATAAACAGATCAACTCTGAACATTAGAAAACAAGCTACTAAAAAGTCACAGAAAAACAGCAAAATGTAAATAGTGAGAAAAAAGAAAATTTCTAAGACAATTCAGCTCATAATGTTGTGTAATATAATGAAATGTTTTCTTGTTCAGGCTTCGTAACATTGGACCTCTTCCCTGTGACCTGTAGCCAAGAGAGTATTTGTGCTGTGAAGGCGTCTCAGGTGACACTGAAGTGCTTTTACTCCTACATCAACATCAAAACTGTGTTCTGGTTCAGCCAAAAACAAAGTCCAAATTGGAGAAAAAACAGCGAACCTGAAGATTTGACTTTAGACTCAGACTACTCAGGAAGAGTAAAGCCATTTATTGGTAGTTACCGATCAGAGCTCATGATTTCAGACCTGAGAGAGAGAGACTCTGGAGAATATCAGCTCATGATCATCATGAAGGATGGAGTTAAACATTACAGTTCAGTTGCTGTCAATCTAACAGTCACAGGTGAAACTGAGTCTAGATTCTGGTCAGTTCAGCTGTTTTCATTTGTCATGTGATGAAGTGATTCTTAATTTTTACTTTAATTCAGACCTGCAGGTGAGGATGAATCCTACAACTACAGACCTGAGAGATGAGACAGTAAAACTGACCTGTGATTCTTCCTGCACCTCTGGGTATTATTATTACTGGATTAAGGATGGACAGTATTTCACAAGTACAGTGTCTCGCAACATGCATGTGTTACTGAACAGAGATGCTGGCAGCTATTCCTGTACTCTTGATCAAACACATCTTTCCTCTTCTCTGTGTGAGTGTCAAATATTACAAACAATGATGGAACTGTTTGTTCATCAATGTGTAAATTTAAACAAGTTTTATACTAAGTGTGAGTTTTACATGTTAATCTGTGTCTCTTTCAGGTATTTCTAAGGATCGCTGCTGGGATGTGACTTACACCTCTAGAAGAGTCTGTGCTTTGATGGGCTCAACAGTAGACATTTCCTGCACATGCTCACATCCCTCTGGTTATACTGTAAAAAAAACATTCTGGCATTACGGTACACCTGGTGACTTCAAGGATCTGCGTGAGAAGCATCAGTTTGCTGGTCGTGTGGAGTATGTGGGGAACACACTGAGAATCAAAGAGCTCAAGATGAACGACTCTGGAGAATATCGATTCAGGATCATCACTGACACAACAGGAGGACAATACTCTGGATCACCTGGAGTCATTCTTACTGTCACAGGTAACTGATAATGATGAATTTGATAACATTTCATTAAGATTCACAGACAATTAGCTGTCATTAAGTCTATGACTCCATTTTATAGAGGTTTTGTTTGTCAAAATCAATGTTAGGACCAGCTTGAAATACTTCAGTTTTGTTTTTCAGAAACGATGGTGACAAGCAGCCCAAACATAATATCTGAGGGACAGGAAGTGATATTAAGCTGTTCAACTAAATGCACTCTGAACAACAAACACACTTACATCTGGTACAAGAACGGACGGCAGGTAACGGATGGATTCACTAAAGACAACAAGCTGTACCTGGACTCAATCAGCGATGAAGAGCTTCAAGAGTATTCCTGTGCTGTAGGAGGTAACACATCTCTCATGATACATGTGCTTTAGGCACTGTTTCCACCTGGTATTAAGATGCTTTTTGGTCAATTGGATCACAAGTAGATGAGAAGACACATTCCTGTACACCTGGGGTTTTAATCTGTCTCTTTTGTCCACTTTCAACCACTTCTGTCCTGATTTCTATGAGGGGAGGGTCTATGGGTGGGTAAATATGTGGGCTTTTTCAGATCTTTCAATCTAATGAATGAAATAAGCTCACGCAATTTACATATGAATGTTGAAACTAGAGTCAGAAATATTCTTAACGTCTAAATGTATGTACAGTTTTTTTTTTTTACATTGTCTTTTGTTTTTTTTTGTTTTTGGTTGTTGTTTTTTCTTGTATATATATATATGTTTATGTGTTTATTCTTATTTTGTTTATGCATTATATAATCATTAATTGTTCATTGCTTATATAATGGCCACTGCTTTGGCAATACTGTGTAAGTCATGCCAATAAAGCAAATTTACATTTGCTGCCATTTTTCGTCTTCAAACCAAACTTGGGTCTTCAGCCGACAAAGTTTAAATCTCATCTGGCTAGCGCACTTCTACATATTAGGTCAGTTGGTGTAGAGTAGGCAATCTTTTGTGGCTACACTACGAAAGCAATCCAGTCGAATGAGTTTTCGACTTTCTCTGGAAGTGGTCAAAAGTAGACAAGCTCAAACCGATTTAGACCCCGTTTACACCTGTATTTAGCATCATCCATTTGTGATCCGATCAACCAAAACTCATCTTAATGCCAGGTGTAAACAGAGCCCTAATGTGAAATGATTGCAGCAGTCTGTTTGAGTGCAATAAATCTATTAATTTCTGCTTACAGACCGAGAGGAGAGCACAGCACTACGAAACTCTTCAGTCGTACTGTGTGTGTGTTTGACTCTCGCACTCATAGGAGTCCTGTGGTATAGGTCAGTTAATTTAGTTTTAAGTTGTAGGATTTTGAAAAACCTAAAACAGAAAATTATAAACTTAAGTAAATAGAAATTTTTAAGATTCTGGATTATTTTATCACAAATGAAATTAAATCTGATAAAAAAAATGTTGACTCAAATTGTGAAATAATTTAATACAATTTTATAATATATAAATATAATCTGTTAACATAATTTGTTATAAATGTTTTATTAAATTTGGACCCCACTGTATACTACATAAATGGATGTGTTACTTTAAGGAGGAGAAGGTGTACCTTGTCTAAACCCCACAGGGTTGAAAAGGAGGAGGTGCTGGTGAGAATGGCTGACACTAAATTTAATTTTACACACATTTATTTAGAAAGTTATCTTTTCTTACTTATTTACGTATTGTGTTTCCCCCACCAGTATGACTCGGTGACTAATATCCCTGCATCCTCTGACCTCACTCAGAAGACAGATGCCTACAATCAAGACATTAATTATTCCAGCATTAGTTTTAAAACAAAAGATACGTCTTCAATCCCTACAGCTGTATGTGAAACAGATGCTACAGAAACAGAGGCTGTCCACTATGCCACTGTCATGTTCAAATAGCACACAGCTCTAGTGAGCTAATCCTATTATTGTGTTTGGGATATATTATTGTCACCAGCAATAGATTTCTTTTTCATGTATCACTTTGCACTCTCTCTCTCTAATCGCATAATAAAACAATAAGAGCTCAAATCAATACTTCATGTCCATTCATTTATTTTTTGGGAAGTAGCCATCTAATAGGCAGGATAATGTTCAGTTAGTCATCACTACACACACACACACACACACATATATATATACAGCTCTGGAAAAAATTAAGAGACCACTTAACATTGATTTCTGAACTTGGAGTGGTCTCTTAATTTTTTCCAGCGCTGTATATATATATTATATATATNTGTGCCCTTTGTTAGAACTGAGCTAGGTAAAACTTCCTTTAACCCTTTGATGCGCAAGCTATGAAAACCCCTTCTAATGCGCAACATGGGTCAAAAATGACCCGTATTCATTTCCTATGTAATTTCAATCATGGCTGAGTGTTTTTTTGCTGAATCTTTGAAATAAATGTATTTTATCATTCATTTATTCCAGGTATTCTTTAAATATCTTGTTTTTGATTGTTAAAAATCATTATGTTCATTTTTTCTTTCTTACTTTATAAACAAACACAGTTTTTGTATGTCTACATCAATTTTACACACATGGGTCAAAAATGACCCGTATTCATTTCCTGTGTTATTTCAATCATGGTTGAGTGTTTCTTCGCTGAATCTTTGAAAGAAATGTAATTTGTCATTTATTTATTCTAGGTATTCCTTAAATATCTTGTTTTTGATTTTCACAAATCATAGCTTTTGTATTTCTATATCAATTTTACACACATGGGTCAAAAATGACCCATATTAGAAACCTTTGCAAATTTTCGCAAGTAGGAACATATTTACTGCATACAACTATTCATCCGCCACACATTTCACGTCTCAACATGGCTGCTTTTGTATATTTGATGGATGAAAGTCATATTATATTTCATAGGCTATATATTATATTTCATAATCTTTATTTTTTTGTCATAAACCAATGCTACTGGTCACCTTTTACATCTATCAGTGTTCCTAAAAGTAACAGTTTTGAACAAGGTTTCTGTCCAACAGTGAAAATATATAATAAGTGTATTTGAATTTGAATATTCGAATATTCTTGTGCTTTTGATTTTCTTTATCTAGAGTGTTAGCGGCTGGTCCTCAACAGAACTGAGGTGGATGATGACATCACTGTAAAAAAAGCTGAAAGAATACTTTGCGAACAGTCGAACACAATTTAAATGTGTATGTGCAGGTTGCACAGAAATCAGGCGGAAATTATAAAAAGTTACAAAAATCTGTATGCTGACCCTCACATACGCATAAAACATGAAGTATACTTTGGCCTTTAGAAAGATAATGACACAAAAAAAAATTCATTCAAAAAGAAAGGAAAAATTTAAATAAGGATTTGTTTATGGAGTAATACTTGGAATAATGAATGATGAAATTAATTTATTGTAATATATCGATATAGAAAATAACTCATTCAGGTCACTTTAGACCCATGTTGTATATGTCCAAAACTGTTACTTTTCAGGAACACTGACAGATTTAAAGGGTGACCAATTGCATTGATTTATGACAAAAAATAAAAAATTATGAAATATATAGCCTAATATATTAAATATAATAAGACTTGCATCCATCAAATATACAAAAGTAGCCTTGTTAAGATGTGAAATGTGTGGTTGATGAACAGTTGTCTGCAGTAAATATGTTCCTACTTGCAAAAATTTGCAAATATTAAAGATTTCTATATGGGTCATTTTTGACCCATGTGTGTAAAATTGATGTAGAAACTGCGTTGTTTATAAAGTAAGAAATAAAAAATAAACAATTATTTGTAGAAAATCAAAAACAAGATATTTAAGGAATACCTGGAATAAATAAATGACAAATTAAATTTCTTTCAAAGATTCAGCGAAGAAACACTCAGTCATGATTGAAATTACATAGGAAATGAATACGGGTCATTTTTGACCCATGTTGCGCATTAGAAGGGTAGTGATACAAAAATTATTTTTATTCAAAAAGTAAGAAAAAAAAATTTAAAATGAGGATTTGTGATGATCAAAAAGAAGTTAATTGAGGAATACCTGGAATACTGAATGATGAAATTAATTTCTTGCAAAGATATAGAAAATAAAATCTCAGCCGGGTCATTTTTGACCCATGTTATGCATCAAAGGGTTAAAGGGGTGGTTGATTATGATTTAACTTTTTACACAGTTAGTGTGTAATGTTGCTGTTTGAACATAAACAACTTCTGCAAAGTTATGATGCTCAAAGTTTAAAGCAAAGGAAGATATTTTCTTTTAAAGAATTCTCTGTTTAAGGACTACAACAAACGGCTGGTAAGGGACTACAAAGAGCTTCTTCCCAGGTTAGTGACATCACTAACCCTAAAATTTACATAAACCCCACCCCCCCCCGAGAACACGCAACAAAGGGTGAGGCCATGTTATTGCAATGCAGTACATAACACAAATGCAATAGCATGTCATAAAAGTAAGATGACAACATAAGTTAAAAACGTAATTAAACTAAACTATACCTGTTCTATCTTCATGCAGCATATATTCTCTGGCTCTGTAGGATCTTACAACAGTTCCCACATGAGTGATTTATAGATTATCATAAGAGAATATGCTAATTAATGACTTTAAGATAGTTAACTCCACATCAGCTACATAAATTAATCAACTAACCATTCAGAAACGTACACTTCTTCCTGAGTGTCTCCATCATTTTCCGACTCTGGTTTGAACATAAAAAGCTGAACAGTTTCTGACAGTTTTAGTGAATCTGTGTGAGGTAATCGGATCTGCTAAGCAAACAGGAGCTCTTGAAACTCTGCCATCTTCTTGAGAGCAGCAGCTCATTTGCATTTAAAGGGAAACACACAAAAACATAAAGTTTTTGCTCACCCTCAAAAAGTTACAAATTTAACATGCTATAAAAATGATCTGTGGGGTATTTTGAGCTAAAGCTTCACATACACACTCGGACATCAGAGACTTATTTTACTTCTTGTAAAAGTGGCATTATATGACCCCTTTAAATATGCCGCCACCTAAGATTGGAATCTTCTCCAGACTGAGATGAAGCTAAACATTTTTTTTCCTATAGTCATTTTAAAAGGTTACTATGTAACCTTAAGAGTGAATTATGTGTAAATGTTTTTAACTGGTTGTATTTATGCTGGATTTAGTATTGTATGTTGTAACCTTGATGTATAACTGTATATGTAAACTCAGCTGCCTATCTATCTATCTATCTATCTATCTATATATATATTAGAGAGAGAGAGAGAGAGAGTATAGATACAAACAAACACTGGATTGCCATGTTGACCAATGAGCTGGTGGCTGGCAGGAGTAGAAACACAACCGGTTGGTTCTGCTAAACAACCTGTTAATCATACATTTTGAGATCAGTATTTGGCCAGCAAAAGCTTGACTTTAAAACCGACATGGTGTATATGCACAACCGCTAACCATGAGAACTGTTCTAGTGGCCTTGACTATAGCCCTTGTGGGTAAGTAACCTGCAATGCTGTTTTAAAAGACATAATTTGCATGCATATCATAGCATATCATTGATAAAATTGCCACCGTACGACTGAATATTACTGAATATTACTCTTTTTATGATATTTCAGCAAGTCACCATGTGAATCTTTGTAAGTAGTTAATCTAATTTTACTAGTAACAAAAGGATATTTTTTCTACAGTATGTATGTATCTTGTTTAAAATGCTCTTTTGCACTTTTAGTCCCTATTTTGGCAGGCACAGGGACCTATGTGTACAAATATGAGGCTTTGCTCTTTAGTGGTCTTTACCAGGAAGGTCTGGCCAGAGCTGGCATTAAGATCAACAGCAAGGTTTTAATTAGTGCTGCAGCTGAGAATGCATTCTTTCTTAAGGTACCAGAACTTTTATGCCCGACTTTAATGCCTTCATGGAGCTTTGTTCTCTTACTGCCCACATATAATTGAAAAGAGGCTCAAAGTTTCCCCCTTTGTTTCAGCTCTCGAAACCTCAGCTGTTTGAGTACAGTGGTATCTGGCCCACAGATACTTTTGTCACTTCTAAGCTCACCTCAGAACTGTCTGCTCAGCTTCAGATTCCTATTAAGTTTGAGTACACCAATGGTAAGGTTGGAAGGATATTCACCCCTTCTGTGGTCCCAACTACCGTCATCAACCTGCACAGAGGAATTCTGAACATCCTTCAGCTCAACCTCAAGAAGACCCAGAACATCTATGAGGTTCAAGAGGTTAGATTAGCTAAAATGAAATTTAATTAGCAATAATATTGAGCTAGATTGAGCTGATTCTTCTTTCTAATAAGGATGGAGTTCAAGGTATTTGCGAGACCCAGTATCTGATTAGTGAAGATGAAGAAAACAACCACACCATCATCACTAAGTCCAGGGATCTTACCCTTTGCCAAGAGAGGATAATGAAGGATGTTGGCTTGACTTACATTGAAAAGTGCATTGAATGTCAGCAGGTCAGGTCAAAAACTTATTTTCCTGTCAATACTTTAGTTTGTGGGTTTTCAGCTGGGGGTACATAAAGATATGGGTGTTTGTGACCTATAAAAGATAAACATAGATGTGTTTCTTCTATATATCATTGGACAGAGGAAAAAGAGTCTCTCTGGAGTTGCAACTTATAGCTACACAATGAAGCCAACTCCAACTGGTGTTGTGTTTACTGAAGCAACAGTCCAAGAGATTCATCAGTTTACACCTCATTATGAGATTGGTGATGCTACCCAGATGGAAACTAGGCAAGACATTTGTTCATGCACTCTCATTCAGATTTAATTATTTCTGTGTTTATTTTTTGTGTGTTAACCTAGTTTTATTTTCAATATTTCAGACAAACCTTGACCTTTCTGGAGATTATGGCATCCCCCATAATTCCAATCAGTGCTGAATATTTAGCCCGTGGATCTTTACAATATGAATTTAGCACTGAGACTCTCTGGAGTCCAATTCAGCTCATGAAAATCAGTAATCCACAGGCTCAAGTGAGAACATGTTATTATTATAATTTTTTCTTAATAGTAGTATTTTAACTGTCTCTTTTTTGTTTGACTGGTATGCATTTAGATAGTAGATGCTCTGAATCATCTGGCAACCAAAAAACTGGAAGAAGTCCATGAAGATGTCCCTTTGAAATATATTCAGCTCATTCAGCTTATGCGATTTGCGAGTGTGGATGCTGTTGAGGGAATCTGGTCTCAGTTCAAAACCAGACCAAATTTCAGGTACATCAATATTAATTTAACAGTCTGAAAAAGCTATTTGCAAATTGTCTCTCATCTTTACTTCTCTAAGGAAATGGATCTTAGATGCTGTTCCTGCAGTTGGCACCCTAGCTGCTTTAAAATTCATCAAGAAGATCGTCTTGGCAGATGAACTTTCGATCCCTGAGTTCACTCAGGTCCTTCTGGCCGCTGTGCACATGGTCACTGCTAATTTGGACACCATTAAGATGTACTCTGTGCGTACACTCATATCTGAAGATTAACTCAAAGCTTAAACTCATTATTTAGCATGTCTGAACTTGTTCCTTAAATGTTGTAACCACCAAAGGGTCTGGCTTTGTGTCACAAAGTTCAAGAAACTCCAGTTCTACGTGATGTTGCTTTGCTTGGCTATGGGACAATGATTAACAGGTACTGCAGTGTTGCTCTTGAATGCCCAGTGGAGCTTTTGAAGGTAAAGAAGATTTTAAATCAGGGATGGGCAACTTTGGTCCTGGAGAGCCACTGTCCTGCAGAGTTTATTACTTATTTACAAACTTATTAATGACTTCAGGATTACTAGAAAGCTACAGGCAAGTGAGTTTTTATCAGGGTTGGAGATAAACTCTGCAGGACAGTGACTGAAGATGCTCATCCCAGTTTTAAATGATTTGCTTAACTGTATGTGTGGATATGTGGACAACATGCTCTTTTTCTTTTAGCCCATCCATGAGATTGTTACTGAGGTGACTGCAGAGACTGACATTGCAGAGATCACATTGATTCTGAAAGTACTGGGCAACGCTGGTCACCCTGCTAGCATTAAATACATCACAAAGTTTCTACCATTATTTGGGAACCAAATACCTAATTTTCCATTGAGAGTTCAAGTGGGTGCCATTTTGGCTCTGAAGGCTGTTGCCAAAAAGGAACCAAAACTGGTTAGTCAGATATTTTGAGTCATGCTTTGTCATACTGATCAAATGGGGTCAACTCCAGTCCCTGGGACTCGAGACACAATGTCTCCCGATTTAGCACACTAACAAACTAAGTTGAATCAAGTGTTTTCATTAATGAGACATCTAAAACATTTTGGGAGTTGGGTCCCCAAGACTGGAGTTGAGAAACACTGAGTTATTATGTGCATTTTGCTTTGCATTTCAGGTCCAGAATGTAGTTCTGCAGATTTTTGTGAACAAAGATCTCCACCCAGAGCTGCGCATGGTCTCATGGATTGTGCTTTTTGAGACAAAACCAGGCATGGCTCTGGTTATTACTCTTGCACGTGCTCTTCGGAAGGAACCAAATCTACAGGTGGCCAGTCTCGTGTACTCTCACATGAAAGCCTTGACAAGGAGCACATCCCCTGAGTTTGCTCCAATGTGAGTTTACACTAACAAATGCTGCAATATTTTTCAACATATAGATGTATAAATCTTCAACATCTACAATCCTCCCCTGTGTTTTTCAGTGCTGCAGCCTGCAATGTTGCCATCAGGATACTAAGCCCAAAACTGGAAAAACTTAGCTTTCTTTACAGCAAAGCAATTTTCTTGGATGGTTATGAGCGTAAGAAAGTTCTGTTGATCTCCAATGGTGTTGCGTGCCAGGAGATGTTTTCCTCTGAAAACGTACTGATTAGTTTCATTGTTTAGCTCGTCTCATGGTTGGTGCTGTTGGTAGTGCTTTCATCATCAATGATGTCGCCACCGTCCTGCCCAGAGCTGTTGTAGCTAAAGCACGTGCTTACCTTGCTGGAGCTGCCACTGATGTGATTGAGGTTAGTAGCTATGAAGATGCAGTACTTCTCAATTTCAGTAATTTCTTAAAACCCATACTGTACCTAATTCTTTCAGGTTGGCATCAGAACTGATGGAATTCAGGAGGCTCTTCTGAAATCTCCATTTCTGAAAGATGAAGTGCAGCCAAGGATGAAACAAGTGCTTAAGGCTGTAAGTGTGGCATATTATATATGTAATTTATTCAGAGTCTCTTAACAGCTACATATATTTTTTTGTCTATTTGTTATACTGCAGTTAAAAGCATTCAAGGCCCTCCCTAAGAAGCAGCCCTTGGGCTCAATCTATGTGAAACTTCTTGGACAAGAGATCGCTTTTGCAAATGTTGGCAAAGCAGTTCTTGAACAGGCAACACAGGTCTATTGTATAATTTCATATGAACTAAGGGTGTGTTCCCACAGGTTTGATTTGATTAAAACAAACTCTGATGCAATTGCTCTGTTAGTGCAGTTTATTTGAATAAGTGTGAATGCTGCCGTCCAAACCCCGGTACACACCAAACGCACCCTGAAAAGGGGTCTGAACAAAAAAGAACCAAGAGAACCAGACTACAAGTGTGAACACACCCTAAAACTCTGTTATATAAAATAATTTGCATTGTTTTCCTAAACTTTTAAGAAGAATGTTCAACATAGGGCTAGCAATCAAATTTTATGGGAACATTTTATTTTGATGGTCCCCTTTAGACATTCTGTTGACTATAAGTAACGTTGCACCTACATGTCAATTACTAGTCATTAAGGTATTGGTAAACTGATTGCTTAATATATGCTAACACTTTATTCTGATGGTCCCCAAAAGACATTCTACTGACTATAAGTAACTTTGCAAATACATGTCAACTTATTCCAACCCTAACCCTACCAGTCTACTAATACTCTAATGAGAGTTAGTTGATATGTAGGTGCAATATTACTTATAGTCAACAGAATATTTAGAGGGGACCATCAAAATAAAGTATAAACAATTTGATCTACAGCTTACCACTGGAGGCTATATACCTGAGCTGGCATGGAAAGCACTTAAAGCAATGCAGAATGGCATTGCTTTCAAATATGCCAAGCCCCTGCTGGTGGCTGAAGTGCGTCGCATCTTCCCCTCAGTGGCTGGTGTACCCATGGAGTTTAGTTTGTACACTGCTGGGGTTGCTGCTGCTAATCTGAAAGGTAAAACAGTCTCAAAAGCACAGTAGTCATACAGAAAATATACTGTAATTTCTTTTTACTTCTTTCTTATTGCCATCATATCCAGTCCAGGCTATGATTACACCACCTCTAACTGAAATCATCAGTGTTGCTCATCTGATGAAGACAGACGTGAAGTTAACCGCTGAAGTTTTACCCAGCATTGCCTTACAGACCTTTGCTGTAATGGGACTAAACACTGGCTTTATTCAAGCTGCTTCCATGGCCAGAGGAAAGATCAGTACATTTTTTCCTTTAAAAGTGGAAGCAAAGTTTGACATCCCAAATGCTAATTTCAAGATACAGGTCTTTCCTATTGTACTTCCAGTGCATGCTGTGACTGCACGGTAGGGAATATTTTGAGTAGTCCTTCACCACTGTCTGTATCATTTCACCACTGTATCATTGCCACCATCTCATAGTGGCATTTTATGCTTCTTTTCCTAAACTAGCTTTGAAACATTGGCAGCAACCAGAAACATTAAGGAGGTAAATGCAGAGAGAATTACACCCATTGTACCTGAGGCGGTAGTTGTGCAACATTCACAAGAAACACATACCTCCATGATTTCACCTGGAGATTTGGTAAGATACTGTAGATTTGTTTAGCTATATACGTGTTTAAAAAAGAGAATTTCTAATCATTTGTTTTATTTATCCCTACATAGTCATCTGAAAACGTTAACCATTTGGCATCTGTTATGCCACCTGCCGAGGAACCTGAACTGAGGACAAGTGTTCCAGTTCACAGAACTCTTTGTTCTGTTGTACCTCACATTGGAGTCAAAGCATGCATGGAGATTATGTCCTGTAATGCTGACTTCATTAAAAACACCACCCTTTATAACATGATTGGACAGCATGGAGTACATATTAACATAGCTCGAGGCAAGTATCTGAAATAAAAACTATACAAATGACATCTTCAGAGTTTCGTCAGAATTATGTTTGTTATTGAAAAATTATTTATCTTATAATTTATTTATTGACAGCTGATGGTCCTGCTGTTGAGGGACTAGAGCTAGAGGTCCAACTGGGTCCAAGAGCTGCTAAAAAGCTGCTTAAAGAAATCAACATTGTTGATGCAAAGATTCCCAAGTTCAAGACTGTCCTTCAGAAATTGAAGGAAATACTGGAGGGTGGACAGAGGAACAATAACTCCAGGTTCTTCAACCATAATGTATTGTTTCCCCATAGAAGCACCAGTAGCCGCAGCATTAGTTCCAGCAGTTCTGTTCGCTCTTCCAACTCTCATCTGTCCAAAGTGAGTTTTCATTATCACACTGGTAATTTCAGGATTTTCTATTTATTATTGCGCCCACACACTACTTGCCTTTCAAAGTTGTTAGTTTACTGTTTTTTTCACACTATACAACTATCATCTCCGATGTCAGTTCCATTCAAAACACATTTCACACTACAGGACTTGGATACCAGACATGTCTAGATATTTAAGCTGCTAAATATCTCTCATATGTCGGCGACACATTGGCGCTTCTCTCGAATCGTGTCTTTGATCATTTAAACAGTGATCGTCACTCATGTGAATGCCTCAGATTTTGAGTTTTTGATAGCAATCTCCATCAACTGTCGGCAACAGAAAACCAGGGCTAAAATTGTGTAGCATGTGGCTGACATTAGGAAATAAATGAAAGAAAAAACATCATTTACTAAAGTCAATGTTTTAATGTTTTACTTTTAAAACTATTTTATTTTTATTCTGGATCACTAGGAACGTTCCAGTGGACAAAACAGTGAACCTTTCAAGGCTGTTAAAGAGGTGGTATGACAGTTCCCATCAGCAGATCTTTGATAAACCCTTTATTTATTTATTTTTTACATAGATTAATTGGTAAATGTCTTTACAATGCAGCAGGCTATATTCCTTGGGGACTCACTTCCTCCAGTGGTTGCTATCATTGCACGAGTTGTGAGAGTTGATCGCAAGTTGTTGGGGTACCAGCTTGTTGCTTACCTGGACAGGCCCACCTCAAGAATGCAGATCATTGTGGTCTCTATTGCAGTGAAGGACAACTGGAAGATGTGTGCCAATGGCATCCTGCTGAGCAAGCACAAAGTTGCTGTAAGAAATTTCATGAAATGGGTTTAGGTTTCAGATACCACTTTTGTTATGTTAGGGGTGTACAATCCTGCTCCTGGATGGCCAGTTTAGCTTCAACCTGCCTAAACACTCTTGAATGGAAGTTTCTAGTAATCTTCTTTAAGAAGGATTGGAGCTAAACTCCGCAGGATAGTGGCCCTCCAGGAGCAGGACTGGACACTCTATCTATAACTCTACAAAATTTTCTTCAATCTAGGCAAAGATAGCTTGGGGTGCAGAGTGCCAACAATATGCAATTTCCATCAACGCAGGGGCTGGCAACCACGGTCCAAGTCCTATGGCCTATCTCAAAGTAAAGTGTGAGAAGGTGTCCACAATTATCACCACCTATGCCAAAAGGTTTGGTTACTCTCCATTTCGCAAATGTTCCACTTCATAAATGTGAACGTGTCAACACATTTTTTTTCTTTCCTATTCAAGTTTGGCTGAATACATTCCTGGTGTGGCTCAAATGACTGGATTGGCCATTAGCAATGAAAAAAACATTGAGAGACAGATTGAACTGGTCATACTTGTCCCAACTGAAAGGACCCTGGACATCATTATTAAGACCCCAACAGTAAGCAACAATCTAATGATTGATTCACTATACCTTTTTTGAGAGCACTTTTTTTAAACTTTGTGAATTTGCAGATGACTTTGTCCAAGTCAAACTTGGTTCTTCCAATCGCTTTAACTTTTGAAGCTGTCCAGGCCTATCCAGAACAAGATGTCATGAACATAATTCGAAACATTTATATAGAGGCTAGTTCAGGTTAGTAAAGTGTAATGGCATTTCGTTTTTGTGACTTTATCTTTTATCTTTATCTTCACTAAATGTTTTGTTTGTCTCACTGTTTAGCTAAATGCAGTAAGGTCAGAAACACCTTGACTACTTTCAACCATAGGATATACAACTATGAAATTCCGCTTTCCTGCTACCAAGTCTTGGTTCAAGACTGCACTTCAGAGCATAAATTCATAGTCCTAATAAAAGAGGATGTCTTTGAGCATGAAGGCCTAAACATTAAGGTGGCAGACATGTAAGTCCTGCTTACTGATATTACTAGTTCCACAAAGCAACCTCACTGCAATATTAAATGTTTTTTTCCACAACAGTGATGTAAACATATACCACAAGGGGAGTGCAGTGAAGGTTAATATGAATGGAATTGAAGCACCAACCAGGAATATTTCATACCAGCACCCAACAGGTTGAGCTTCTCTCCACATTAATTTGGTATAAAAGTCTGTTGCTTGCATTAGCATTTAACTTTTTAGACTTGAAATGCATCTAGAAAAATAAGTATTTCAAATGCATTTTAAGCAGTTAAATCGTCTCGGTTATGTATATAACCTTAGTTCCCTGAATAGGGAACGAGACGCTGCGTTGTCGCTATGGGAACGCCTCTGCGTGATGTCGTCATGAAGCACGTATGAAATCTGTCCAATCGGGAGACGGAACGTCATAGGCGGGTGACGTCACCGACCAGGAACTATAAAGCCGGCCCGAAAACACTCACATTCAGCTTCTGAAAACTGAAGCAAGTCGCTTATGGGCATGCCGGGAGTATGGCAGGGCGACGCAGCGTCTCGTTCCCTATTCAGGGAACTAAGGTTATATACATAACCGAGACGTTCCCTTTCAAGGGAACTCACGCTGCGTTGTCGCTATGGGAACGACCATACCAACGTCGCCATACGAGCAAGTGACCATTCGTGTGTAGCCGAAGCGCACAACTCACAGTAACACCTGCGCCCCTGGAGTGGAGCCGAGGTCTAATTCATAGAACCTCACAAATGTGTGCGGTGAGGACCAGCCTGCCGCATCACAAATGTCAGTAAGGGAAACCCCCGAAATAAAAGCCTTAGAGGCAGCCATACTCCTAGTAGAGTGAGCCCGGACAGCCAAAGGTGAAGGCTGTCCAGACGCCTCATAAGCAAGTGAGATAGCCTCAACCACCCACTTGCTCATTCTCTGCTTAGATGCCGGTAGACCCTTTCTAGGTGCACCAAAACAAACAAACAGCTGTTCAGCTTTTCTCCACATGGCAGCTCTGTGGACATACGCATCTAATGCCCGTACTGGACATAGCAGATTCAACTTTTCCTGGTCCGATGACGTGAAAGGAGGAGGACAGAAGGCTTGCAGCACTATAGGTCTCGCCGTATTAGTGAACCTTAGGAATATAACCCGGTCTAGGATGAAGAAAAGCCTTCACATTGCCAGGCGCAAATTCCAAGCACGATGGAGCAACCGACAGAGCTTGAATGTCCCCAATTCTCTTGAGAGACGAGATAATGAGAAGAAACACTGTCTTAAGTGTCAAAAACTTTTCTGCCACCTCTTCGATAGGCTCGAAGGGGGCCATAGACAGGCCTTGTAACACAATGGCCAGATCCCATGTCGGAACTCTCGTGCGTACTGCAGGTCTCAGCCTCAGAGTGCCACGAAGGAAACGAGTCACATGCGGGTGTCTCCCCAAAGAGACTCCACTGAAAGGAGCGTGGTAAGCAGCTAAGGCCGCCACGTACACCTTTAGTGTGGAGGGGGATAACCCTGCAGAAAATCTCTCCTGTAGGAAATCCAGCACCGCGCTAACCGGGCAGTTAACTGGATCCCACTGATGATTTTCACACCAAGAAGTGAATAATCTCCACTTCAAGGCATAGAGTTTCCTCGTGGATGGAGCTCTGGAATGGAGTATGGTCTCAACAACCTCAGTTGAGAGACCGGAATCTATGAGCTGTGCCCCCTCAGAGGCCACGCCCACAGCTTCCATAACTCCGGGCGGGGATGCAGTATTAGACCGCCCGCCTGAGAGAGAAGGTCCTTCCTGATCGGGATCTCCATCGGAGACCCGTCGAGGAGAGATACCAGGTCCAAGAACCAAACTCGGGCCGGCCAGAACGGGGCCACTAGCAAAAGACGGGCCCTGTCCCGGCGAACTCTCTCCAGAACTCCCGGGAGCAGTGCGATCGGGGGAAAAGCGTACAGCGGTAGCCTCGGCCACGGCTGTACCATAGCATCCAGCCCAAGAGGTGCTGGGTTTGACATGGAGAACCACAGTGGACAGTGAGTCGTCTCTCGAAACGCAAACAGATCCACTCGGGCTGAGCCGTAGTTCTCCCATAAGAGCTTCACCGTCTCGGGGTGAAGTCTCCATTCCCCGGGCCTCGGCCCCTGCCTCGACAGGATGTCTGCTCCCACATTCAGGTACCCCGGGATGTAAACTGCTCTGAGGGAGAGCAGTTTCCCTTGGGACCACAGGAGGATCTGATTCGCCAACTTGTACAAGGGGCGTGACCTCAGACCCCCCTGATGATTTATATATGAGACCACCGATGTGTTGTCTGATCGAACTAACACATGATGGCCCCTGAGGTCTGGGAGGAAATATTTCAGTGCTAGAAATACCGCCATCATCTCCAGGCAGTTTATGTGCCACAAGAGATGATGGTCCTGCCACAGACCTCGAGCCGAGCGACCACTCATGATCGCCCCCCAGCCCGTGAGGGATGCATCTGTCGTTAGCGTGACGCGACGACTGAGAGCCCCCAGCACAGGTCCCTGGGATAGAAACCAAGGTTGCTTCCATATGACTAGAGCACGTAGGCATCGCCTCGTGACTCTGATCGTACGAAATGAATTCCCCCTCTGTGAGAACCCCTTGGTTTTGAGCCACCACTGAAGTGGCCTCATGTTCAGCAGGCCAAAAGGTATCACGTTGGACGCTGCTGCCATAAGACCTAACAGTCTCTGAAACTGTTTGACTGAGTGACTGGCCTAGCTTTATGTCCGAGACGGCATTGAGGATTGATGTTATGCGAGCTGGGGATGGCCGGGCACACATAGTCACCGAATCCCATACCACGCCCAGATAAGTGGTCCTCTGAACTGGAGAAAGCACACTTTTCTTTGCGTTTAGTCTCAACCCCAACCTTCTCATGTGAGCGAGAACAACATCTCGATGTTGAACCGCCATCTGCTCTGATTGAGCTAGAATCAACCAATCGTCTATGTAATTCAAAATGCGGATGCCCTGCATGCGCAAGGGCGTCAAAGCCGCGTCTACACATTTGGTGAAGGTGCGGGGTGACAGTGCTAGGCCGAAGGGAAGAACCCGATATTGGAATGCTTCGTCCCCGAAAGCAAACCTTAGGAACTTCCTGTGATGCGGGAGGATTGACACATGGAAGTATGCGTCTTTTAGATCTATCGTCACAAACCAGTCCTCGGACCTGATCTGTGACACGATTTGTTTTATTGTCAGCATTTTGAACTTGAGCTTTGCTACTGTTCGATTGAGCTGACGCAGATCTAAAATCGGACGCAACCCCCCGTCTGTAAAACTGGCTGTAAAAACCTGACTCCCTGCTGGGAGGAGGGACCCTTTCTATAGCCTCCTTTCGCAAGAGCGTCTTTACTTCCTGTGCCAGAACCAGAGCCTGCTCGGGGCCTACCACCGTGGGTAGGACCCTGCTGAATCGGGGCGGGCGTGTTCTGAACTGAATCGCATACCCCTTTTCTATTGTGTGCAGGACCCATTGAGATACTTTTGACAGATTTTTCCACTCTGACAAAAAATCTACTAAGGGAACCAGCCTCTCGAGGCTGGCCTCTGGTGGAATATGGGCAGCCAGCACAGTGCCCTGAAACGGAGCCCCGGCAGGGAACGACTGGCTTGGCTGCAGAGAGGGCGTGCCACCCTCGGGTGACACGCGGGGAACTACTGCGCCCTGACATTGTGGCAGGGTTGGCAGAGCGCCCCCCTGAGGGCACCGAAGACAAACGGGCACCGTAAAAAGAGGTGAACACCGCTTGACTCTGGGGGGAACCACCCTCAGGATCCTGACCGTTCTGGCGTCAGGATTTCTTTGACGAAGCCCTCTTAGCGGCAATGACGGCCCTCAGATCCGTCTTGCCCTTCGAAGGCTTCGCCTGAGAGCGTTGCCCCGCATCCCAGCTCCTCGAAGGGGGAGTACGGGTAGCAACGCTCTGCTTCTGGTGCTGTCTGTGCTGCTGCGAGGAGCTTGTACTCGGCTTCGGCTGCTCCCGCCCAGCAGCCGAAGGGACTTGGGTACGGCGGGGAAGAAACTGCTGCAATGCGGCAGACTGTTTCCTCGCCTCCTGAAACCTCTCGGTGACGGATGTTATTGCGTCACCGAAGAGGCTGGAAGGATGAAGTGGGGCATCCAAGAGAAACGTCTTATCTCTATCCTTAATCTCGGTGAGATTAAGCCATAGATGCCGCTCCGTGGCCACCAGGGCTGCCATAGAGCGACCAACAGACTTGGCCGTCTCCTTGGTGGCACGGAGGGCTAGATCAGCAGATAGACGCAACTCCTGAATGAGATCTACACCCACTTCATCGCTTTCCCCCAAGTCCTTCAGCAGGTCAGCTTGGTATGCTTGCATGATAGACATCGTGTGCAAGCACGCCGCAGCTTGACCTGCTGCCGAGTACGCTTTGCCCACAAGCGCTGATGTTGTTTTCAGCGGCTTAGTGGGCAACGTCGGGGCTTTAAGGGACGATGCCGCCTGCAGAGAGAGATGGCTCGCAAGCGTCTCTTCCGCTCTTGGCAACGCCCCATACCCGTGTTTTTTCAGACCGACCACATTGCTGTAGACGGAAGTCTGAGGTGTAAAAACACGGGTAGATACCGGTCTCTTCCACGACCTCGACGTGGAGGTCGGGAAAAAACGGTAATGCCCGACGTGGAGGCTGAGCAGATCTGGACGGTAAAAAGCGTTCATCAAGTTTGCTTTTTACCGTTTGCTCTTGCTTCTCGGCTGGCCAATCAATGTTCAACCTGGCGACAGCGCGAGAAAGCACCTCCAAAAGCTCCTCGCTCGCGGGAGAATGAAGTGGTGAGTCTTCAGATTCTCCCGTTGCCACGCTGACCACATCCAGCTCCTCAGAACTAGACGCCATCAGCGTGACTGTATCTACCGGAGTGGAAGAAACCACAATGCGTGCTTCCTGCCTCCGGATAGACACATTGGATGCAGCAGGTGAGGGCAGAGATAAGGCTGGGCCCGTCTCTAACCCCTCTGCTACATCCATTTGCGAACCCCAGGACATAAGGCGCCGCCCTGCCTCAGCAGAAGCGGGACCCGAGCCCTGAGGAACGCGAACCGAGCCACTCTCCTCGAAGAGGGCCCGGCGGGAGCGCAGCGTTTTCAGCGGTAGCTGCTCACAATGCACACAGGCAGCCCCCTCGAGAGCTGCCTGGGCATGCTGCACTCCCAAACAAACAACACACATTCCATGTGTGTCCCCACCCGGGAAAAAACGCGGGCAGGGATGCACACACTTCCTGAAAGTTTGTTCACTCGCCATATTTCTCTCAATGATACAGACAACAGTAAATAGACAGACAAGATAACACGTAGCGCTTGCTGAAGACACAGAAGCTGAATGTGAGTATTTTCGGGCCGGCTTTATAGTTCCTGGTCGGTGACGTCACCCGCCTATGACGTTCCGTCTTCCGATTGGACAGATTTCATACGTGCTTCATGACGACATCACGCAGAGGCGTTCCCATAGCGACAACGCAGCGTGAGTTCCCTTGAAAGGGAAATAATGTTTAATGGGATGGTTACTACTTTGGGAAGGAAGACTTGGTATGTTTTCCTGTACATTTTAGTTTTTTTCTTTATAGGAACCATACGAATTAAACAGAAGGGTCAAGGCATCGCTCTCTATGCACCAAGCCATGGTCTTCAAGAGGTCTACTATGACACTGAGCAGTGGAAGGTAAGACATAACTTAACAGACCAGTATATGGGGTCAATGAATGAAATATGTTAGGCTATCACAGTTTTACAGTTTAATTTGATATTACAAATATTGCGCTCAAGGTGTTAAAGGGTTAGTTCACCCAAAAATGAAAATAATGTCATTTATTACTCACCCTCATGTCGTTCTACACCGGTAAGACCTTTGTTCATCTTCAGAAAACAAAGTAAGACATTTTTGATGAAATTCGATGGCTTAGTGAGGCCTCTGTTGCCAGTAATGTCACTGAACCTCTCAAGATCCAGAAAGATACTAAAAACATATTTAAAACAGTTCATGTGAGTTCAGTGGTTCTACCTTAATATTATAAAGCAACGAGAATACTTTTTGTGCGCCAAAAAAACAAAATAACGACTTTTCAACAATATCTAGTGATGGGCGATTTCAAAACACTGCTTCGAAGCTTTACGAATCTTATGTTTTGAATCAGTGGTTCAGTCCATTGTAAGATAAAAAGAGGTTTCCCCCATTTTGCAGATTTATGTTGCGGACTGGATGAAGGGACAGACTTGTGGACTGTGTGGAAAGGCTGATGGAGAAATCATACAGAATTATCACACACCCAGTGGATACCTGACCAAGAGCTCAGTCAGCTTTGTTCACTCATGGGTGCTTCCTGCTGAGAGCTGCCATGATGCTGATCGTAAGTGTTTTACTGCTACAACAATTCACTCAAATAAAATACATTAATTGTATACCATCTTCCCCAGAGTGTCACATGAAGCTTGAAACTGTGGAACTGGAGAAGCAAAGGTCAGATAGGCAAGAGTCCAAATGCTACTCTGTTGAGCCTGTGTTGCGTTGCCTACCTGGCTGTCTGCCAATTAGGACTAGTCATATCACTGTTGGATACTACTGCCTGCCTTCTAGTAAGACCTTCATTCACCGAATTTTCATACAATATTTAATCGATTTGTTTGTTAATTGCTACAATTTTATTTGATGCTTTTGTTTCAGACCTAAAATCAAACCTTTCTGCAAATCTGAGCAGCAACTATGAGAAGACTGAAGATCTGGTAGAAACTGTAGAAGCCCACATGGCCTGTTACTGCACAGAGGAGTGTGTTTAACACTGTAGCAAAATTGCAACGTTTAAAAAAAAGCAATTAAACAAATTAAATTATACTAGCTAAACTAAATATATGGGTTAAAACTACACATCACTACGTCACATCAGCTCAAGCTCTGAAATGTATCACAATTGTTATTTTGGCAATTGTGATAATTTATTAAACATGGTCTTTAACAACATTTGTGATATTTCTTTTGATATAACAATATCAGACATAACCAGTCCCCTTGGAATTATAAGGTTCTGCAAATCTGCATTCTGAGCAGTTTTGAGATATTGAGCTTCAAAGTTTTTGCATTCCATTCAACTTTGTAGATATAACGTTTTTGTTTTCTAAATAAAAAAGACTCAAAATATACACAACATTAAAAAAAAATCACATAATGTAAATAAGTTATATAAGAATTAGAATATGTGAATAACTCAATTTTGACAAAAATTTCAGATAGAACCTTATGATTCCAGTCATACACAATTGTATACGTTAATATTAGTTGATACATTATGAACTAACAATGATGATAAATGCTGTGAAGAATATTGTTCATTGTTAATTCCAATCTATGAAACTGTACATATCATTTTGGTTGTTTCAGTGTACTAAACATGTGGACTAACCACAGCATCATGGCTACCATCCTCCCACAGCTGTTATTTTACTACTTTTGCCCATTGTTATGAAATAGCCTTCAATGCATCTATCCCATATTTTAGGTACAAAGAACATCATATAATTATATCATGTCTACAGAAATTCCACATACTGCTGATGTTTTGTGAATTCTAATTATATTTTGCCATATGCATAAACATGACAACCATGTGATTTGGATGTTTATCAATATTAGAAACAATTTCCATGACTTCTTGATTTGTTTGCTGTGTTCCAAGTCAAAATTGCATGATGCACATGACATGATCATTGCCCTTTCAACTTTTCTGAAAGTAACTATTTATGACTTATTTTGACTGATGTACTGCTAAACGTGATTTTAAGTTTATTGAACAGTGTTCAAAATGTGAAATGCATTGGTGCAAGCATATATGAATGATAATCTATCAACCTCAGAAGTATAACTAGTGCTAACTATCATTTTTTACAATCATTCAACTTTCAAAATTGATTCAATTCTACAGTTAGTAAAACCAAAATATTTTAATTGGGAATTGTTATATTTAAGTAAAATTGAAAGTATTCTAAACATTTTTTCACTGAAAAATGGGTAGTATTCTAAATTATTTTACTTGAAATTAAATAATGAAATATATACTGTAGTTTATTATATATTATATATAGTTTCACTGTGGACATTGGCCTAAGGATGACATGATGAGAGGCCAGGGTGGCCTAACCTCTAATTGATATCTCTTATCAATCATCTAACCAGCCTTTTAGAATTAATATTTGCTCAGCAAAAATGAAAACTATAAAAGTCTGTTCTTTTCTTGAATTCTTCACAAACCACCAGCCATGAGAGCTGTTGTGCTTGCCTTGACTCTAGCCTTTGTGGGTAAGAAAACACATTGATTGGAACATTTTATTAGACGCAACTTTATTTTCAGATATTTGTCTCGTTGTCTTTATTGTTTCTTTTAGCGAGTCAACAGATTAACCTTGGTAAGTGTTATGATTTAGTTTAGACTATATATAAATATATTTAAAAGGTTAGACTACATATATAAAATTATGTTTCAGTTCCTGAGTTTGCCCTGGATAAGACCTATGTGTACAAGTATGAGGCTCTGCTCTTGGGTGGTCTTCCTCAAGAAGGTCTGGCCAGAGCAGGTATAAAAGTCAGCAGCAAGGTTCACCTCAGTGCCGTGACAGAAAACACCTTCCTGATGAAGGTATTGACTATTAAAAAACAAAAAGGTCCCAGCTAGCCCCTACTATTACAAGCAATCATATAATCAATTTAATGTCCAATCAATTAAATGAAAATGTCCCCTTACAGCTGATGGATCCTCTACTCCATGAGTATGCTGGCATTTGGCCCAAGGATCCATTTGTTCCTGCCACTAAGCTCACCTCAGCTCTGGCTGCTCAGCTTCAGATTCCCATCAAGTTTGAGTATGCTAATGGTGTGGTTGGAAAGGTGTTCGCCCCTGCAGGAGTCTCCCCTACAGTACTGAACTTGCACAGAGGAATCCTCAACATCCTTCAGCTCAATCTCAAGAAGACCCAGAACATCTATGAGCTGCAAGAGGTGAAAAAGTGTTTCTAGTACATTTTTTTTTTAAAATCTCTTTTAAGTTCTACAATCTTATTTATTTTACTTGTTCTTCAAGGCTGGAGTTCAGGGAGTGTGCAAGACTCAGTATGTCATCAGTGAGGATCCAAAGGCCAACCACTTTATTGTCACCAAGGCTAAGGATCTGAGCCACTGCCAGGAGAGAATCATGAAGGATGTTGGCTTGGCATATGCTGACAGGTGTGCTGAATGCACGAAGGTAATGAAAAAGACAACATAGAATTGAGAAATCTACCTATTATGTTATTAACTATTGCTAATGCTAAATTGTTTGTTTTTTAGTCCATATCTGTTGGCTTTGAGGCGATCTATATACTAGTGTATTAACTTTAAGCAGCTATATGCTAGTCTTTCACTTCTAAGAAAATGGACCACAAATGTTGACAACTTACCTTGCGCTCATGAGAGTATAAATAAAACATTCTCTAGACTGAAAAAAGGAAACTTACCTGTCTCTCAACAGAGGGTCAAGAGTCTCATTGAAACTTCAACTTACAACTACATCATGAAACCAGCTGCTGCTGGTGCACTGATAGCTGAAGCAAGAGTTGAGGAAGTGCATCAGTTTTCACCCTTCAATGAGATCCATGGTGCTGCCCAGATGGAAGCAAAGTATGATTGATCCTCTGTGAGATTTCACTTAAAATATGAAGTAACAATATTTAGTGACATATTACATAATTTTACATAGTGAAGGTGCAGAAATATATATATTTATTTTTACAGACAAACCTTGGCTTTTGAAGAGATTCAGAAGACCCCCGTCGTTCCAATCAAAGCTGAATACTTGGCTCGTGGATCCCTGCAGTATGAGTTTGCAACTGAGATTCTTCAGACCCCCATTCAACTCATAAAGATCAGCTATGCACCAGCACAGGTAAAGACATAGAGTGATTTACCTTTAATGCATCAAAGCTTTAAGTTATAAGAAAATGCATCCACTTTAAACTGTCAAGATTTGACACATGAATATTGTCTTTACTCTTACCAGATTGTGGAGGTCTTGAAGCACTTGGTTGTAAACAATGTGGCCATGGTCCATGATGATGCTCCACTTAAGTTTGTTCAGCTCGTCCAGCTCCTGCGTGCTGCCACCTTGGAGAATATTGAAGCCATATGGGCTCAGTTCAAGGACAAACCAGTTTACAGGTAAAATTTTGTAAAAATGTTAGAAGCGTTATAGTTAAAAATGTTCTACTTAAATCAATGAATCTGTTAGGCACTGGCTTCTGGATGCTCTTCCTGTTGTTGGCACAACGGTCATTGTAAAATTAATCAAGGAAAAGTTCCTGGCTGGTGAACTTACCATTCCCGAGTTCATTCAGGTTCTTGTGGTTGCTCTGCAAATGGTCACTGCTGATTTGGACACCATCCAGTTGACAGCTGTGAGTACATCTTACTATATTCAAAGTGCTGTTCTTCAAATCTTACCTTAATCTTACCTTTCCTGTATTTTGCTGAACAGAGTTTAGCTATGCACGAGAAAATTGACACAATCCCAGCTCTTCGTGAAGTCGTCATGCTTGGATATGGATCCATGATTGCCAAATACTGTGTTGCAGTCCCCACTTGCCCTGCCGAGCTCCTCAGGGTAAACACCTAGAGCCCAGAAAGCATACAATTCTGTCAGGGACTTAATCTATAATATTGTTCTAAATGTATGTGCCTCAAACTCCTTAGCCCATCCATGAGATTGCT
The DNA here is from genome assembly GCA_003731715.1 of Anabarilius grahami. NCBI lineage: Eukaryota > Metazoa > Chordata > Actinopteri > Cypriniformes > Xenocyprididae > Anabarilius > Anabarilius grahami. The sequence goes on from RJVU01053127.1 coordinate 4,403,991, forward strand.
GCAGAGGCCATTTCCAAGAATGACATTCCTGAAATCACTTTGGCTCTGAAAGTTCTGGGCAATGCTGGTCACCCTGCTAGTCTTAAACCCATCATGAAGCTCCTACCTGGATTGAGAACTGCAGCTACTTCTCTGCCTCTTAGAGTCCAGGTTGATGCCATCTTGGCCCTGAGGAACATTGCCAAGAAAGAGCCCAAACTGGCAAGTCTCAGACATTGTAGGAATGAACAACTGTAAAAGAAGACAATTATGCATACTTTCTTCCAATAATATACTAATCTTGTTCCCTGCCTCAGGTTCAGCCAGTGGCCCTGCAGCTTGTATTGGACAGGGCTCTCCACCCAGAAGTGCGAATGGTTGCTTGTATTGTGTTGTTTGAGGCAAAGCCCTCAGTGGCTCTCGTCTCCAGTCTTGCTGGTGCTATGAAGATGGAGACTAACATGCAGGTTGCAAGCTTTGCCTATTCCCACATCAAGTCCTTGACCAGAATCACTGCTCCTGATATGGCAACTGTGTAAGAATAACAAATCATTTTTCATATATTTTACTTTATCATGTAATTTGAGCACAGTCCAGAGGTAATCATGGTTTTACATTTAAGTGCTGGAGCAGATAATGTTGCCATTAAGCTCATGAGCCGCAAGCTGGACAGGCTTAGCTTCCGTTTCAGCAGAGCCCTTCAGCGGGACTTCTATCATAGTGAGTCTTGAAAACCAATATAGCATGCATAAGGCTTTTCAGAAAATACCTACACAAAATAATTGCATTTTTGCCTCTGTCCCTGTGCAGCTCCTCTTATGATTGGCTACATGCCTACATGATCAATGATGCTGCCACCATCCTGCCCAGAGCTGTTGTAGCTAAAGCACGTGCTTACCTGGCTGGAGCTGCTGCTGATGTTCTTGAGGTGAGCAAACCAAGACTTTTAAAAAAAAAATCTGCTTCAGTTTTCAGTCTTCACTCAGTTGATTCTTTCAAACAGATTGGTGTGAGGACTGAAGGAATCCAGGAGGCTCTTCTGAAATCACCTGCTGCAGATGAAAGTGTTGACCGTATCACAAAGATTAAACGCACACTGAGAGCAGTAAGTTATTTGTATTTTATTGTAT
>RJVU01053127.1:4405220-4415666 GCA_003731715.1 Anabarilius grahami
ATTCTATTGTTTACATTTTCAGCTCATAAACTGGAAAGCCAACCAACCAGCCTTTGGCTTCAGCATATGTAAAACTGCTTGGACAGGAAGTGGCTTTTGCCGGAATTGACAGGAACATCATTGAACAAGCAATACTGGTATTTTGTTCTAGTTCATGCATCTTCTTTTATTACCATAATTCTCATTTGACTTATTACTTGAGATATTATAGAAATTCTTATTAGATTTATTTTGTCTTTTCATAAACAGCTTGCCACTGGACCCAAACCACGTGAACTGTTGAAGGGTGCCCTTAAAGCTTTGCAGGAAGGAATTGCCTTTCAGTACGCCAAACCCCTGCTTGTAGCTGAAGTGCGTCGTATCTTCCCAACAGCAGTTGGTGTGCCCATGGAGCTCAGTATGTACTCTGCTGTTGTTGGTGCTGCAAGTGTCAATGGTATGTTTTTCTTTTCTCGCTTTCAATTTTTAGCGTTCTTTCCTTGGAAAAGAGAGGGTAAGTTCTTAGTCTTATATTCCTCTGTTCATCCTTCTAGTTAAGGCCACCATTACACCTCCTCTCCCTGAGGAGATTGAGACAATGACTCTTGAGCAGCTGAAGAGGACTGATGTTCAACTCCAAGCTGAAGCAAGACCAAGGTACACTTTTAAAAACACCTGAAGGCATGAAATAGCATACACAACAGTGCCTTTAAAAACACAACCTCCCTTATTCTTGTTTCAGTATTGCTATACAGAAATTTGCTGCGATGGGAGTGAACACTGCCTTGATCCAAGCTGCTGTTATGGCAAAGGGAGAAATCCGTTTAATTGCCCCTGGAAAAGTGGCTGCTAGAGCAGACATTCTGAAGGGCAACTACAAGGTAGAGGCTCTGCCTGTTGAGCTTCCTGAACACATTGCTGCTGTGAGGTAATGAACTCTTAGTCTTGCCTGTGTTGCAAAAATGTTGAATGAATTTCCCCAAAAATTAACAACAGGTTCCTCTAATATTTTCTTGTTTTGACAGTTTTGAGACTCTTGCTGTGGTCAGAAACATTGAAGATCCAACTGCTGAGAGAATTGTTCCGCTGGTACCTGAGTTGTCCCTGCAAAACCCCCAGACATGGGTAAGCCACACATGATGTATGTCAAAAGTCAAAGTGGCAAGACTTGTTACAGTACTTGTTAATTTTCTATTTCAGTCTTCTGAGATCCCTGATCCTGATATGCGAGCTGAGGCTCCTATGAGAGCTGCTGCTCCATTTCACAAGACTCTCTGTCTTGCTGTCCCATACATTGAAATCAAGGGGTGCATTGAAGTGCACTCTCACAACGCTGCTTATATCAGAAATTCTCCTCTCTTCTACATAATTGGACAGCACTCAGCTCGTGCTGCAGTGGCAAGAGGTATTTTCAAAAACAGATTTACTTGAGTTAACAGGACGTATTTTCACATCAAATTTTAATTACGTTTGTCATTTTGGCTGTAGCTGAAGGTCCTACAGTTGAAAGATTGGAGCTTGAAGTCCATGTTGGTCCTAGAGCTGCTGAGAGGCTCCTTAAGCAAATCAGCCTCATTGATGAGGAGACTCCAGAAGGAAAGGCCTTCCTGCTGAAATTGAGAGAAATCCTGGAGACTGAAGATAAAAATGTGCCCGTCTCTTCTGAAAGCAGCAGCAGCCGCATCATCAGCAGTTCAAGCTCCTCCATGTCCAGCTCTCGTGTAACTGAGGTGAGGATATGGGATCTTGTTTGATGAACATTTTTATAATCACTGTCTCATTTTTTATTAATTCTCTGTAACACAGTTCGTATATACGGGAAGAAGGAGGCGGGAACCGGCGAACATTCAACAAAACTTTAATTCAAAATAAACAAAGAACAAAACGAAAGTAATGCCGGCAGACCCTCGCAGACATCTGCCGGCCACACAAACATAATAAAACATAAAATAAAATCCAGGCCTGGTCCTCTCTCGTCCTTCACTGTTGTCGCTCCTCCTTTTATGCTTCCGGAGCTCCTCCGTGAGAGACTCAAGGCCGGTGCGCCTCCCAGGTGAAGCTCATTAACTCTCGCACCACCGGCCTCGAGCCGTTCCCTCACGGCTCTCGCCCGCCCTGGTCGCCACATTCTCATTCTTTCTTATGGGTTTTCAGACTGCCAATCACATGGAGCCCTTCAAGAAATTTCACAAAGATCAGGTAATTACTAAGGAATACTTTTTAATCATTACTCATTCTAATACATCTCTATTTGGAGTGATTGAGTTTCTTCCAGCACAGTTAATACTATACAAAAACTTTTCTTGCAGTACATGGCACAACATGGTGCCTCAAAAGCAGTAAGCAGTGGAAGCGCCGCATCTAGCTTTGAGCACATCCAGAAACAGGTGAACTAATTTCTGTTATTTGATTTGTCTAAAACAAAACCTAAAAAGGAATATCACACTTCTTGAATGAATTGCTTAAATGATTGTTCATTCTTTTAGGCTAAATATCTTGGGAATGCTGTTCCACCTGTTGTTGCTGTCATTGCCCGTGTTGTTAGAGTGGACCACAAGTCGTTGGGTTACCAGCTTGCTGCTTTCTTTGACAAGCCAACTGCAAGAGTGCAGCTCATTGTTTCCTCCATTGCCGAGAATGACAACTGGAAGTTGTGTGCTGATGGTGTCCTGCTGAGCAAACACAAAGTCACTGTAATATCAGAGCTCAAAATTCCCCAAAATGTCACAATTGTCTAATTCTGTCCTTGATGTTCTGCTGGTCTGAATTGTACATACATTTTATTCTTCAGACCAAGGTTGCTTGGGGTGCAGAGTGTCAGCAATATGCAGTCATTACTAAAGCTGAGGCTGGAATCCTTGGAGAATTCCCTGCTGTCCGTCTAGAGTGGGAATATGAAAGGCTTCCAGTTATTGTCACCACCTATGCCAAAAAGTAAACACAATGATTATGATTTTGTGGTAACTGTACAAATGTTATGTTTTTGAATCCGTTTTCCTTATGTATCACTTTTCAAACAGGCTGTCTAAGCACATACCTATGGCAGCTTTGCAGGCGGGAGTCAGGTTTGAAAGAGCCACAAACAGTGAGAAAGAGATTGAACTGACTGTGGCCTTGCCCACTAAGAGGACCCTGAATGTTGTTGTTAGGGCTCCAGAGGTGAGTGGCCAGTAATATTTAAACTATAATTCACTCAGAGATAAACTAAGAAAAAGCAACTACTGTAACTGTTTTCTGCTGCTTTACATGACACTGTCAAGGATGGCTATTCCTCTCCCCATCACTGTTCCCATCAATCCAGATGGAACTCTTTCCATTCATATTGACCAGGACATTCTGTTCAGAGCCCAGAACTATATCTATGATTACACCACAGGTACAAATCAGAGACATGACACAGGAATTACCATATCAAAACAAATTCACATTAAATATATATTAGAAACCATACACTTGCTTGATTTTGATTAATAATTTTTTTTAGCTCAGTGCAGCATGATGCAGGACACAATCACCACCTTCAACAACAGGAGGTACAAGAATGAAATGCCCATTTCCTGCTACCAAGTCTTGGCCCAAGATTGCACACCTGAGCTGAAATTTGTTGTTCTGTTGAAGAAGGATGAAGAGTCTGAAGAAAACCGCCTGAACGTTAAACTTGCTGACATGTACGTTCACTCTGTTGTGAACTAGTATCCATTTAATCTGCAGGTTTATTTACTGTGATTATAGTTTTATTACCACTGCACTGAGTTGATCACCTGTCTTTAACAGTGATGTAGACTTGTATGCTTTGGGCACTGACGCAAAAGTTAAAGTTAATGAAATGGAAGTTCCCCTCAGCAGCCTTCCCTATCAGCATCCCTCAGGTAGGTTCTAAGGTCCATGTGGTCTCTTTGAATTCACATAACATGTTTAAATATAATATATTTATAATATAATATAAATATAAGCTAATATAAATTAAAATACGCTTCTGGTTTAGGCTCCATCCAGATCAGGGAGAAGGCTGACGGTTTGTCACTTTATGCTCCTAGTCATGGGCTTCAAGAAGTCTACTTTGCTAATGGTCATTGGAAGGTGACTGCAATTTGAGTATCTATCAGCTACTGTATTTCTACAACAAAAACATATCATACATAGTTTAATTCCTCATTTATAGATCCAAGTTGCAGACTGGATGAAGGGACAGACCTGTGGACTCTGTGGAAAAGCTGATGGGGAGATCGGACAGGAGTACACTACACCCAGTGGATACCTGACCAAGAGCTCAGTCAGTTTTGCTCACTCATGGGTGCTTCCTGCTGAGAGCTGCCGTGATGCCAGCCGTAAGATTTGTTTGACGCTGTGTATTACAACAATATCATGTGTTTTAAGGAGGTTTTAAACAACTAAATATTTTCAGAATGCCGCATGAAACTTGAATCTGTGAAGTCGGAGAAGCAAGCGATTTTGAATGGACAGGAATCTAAATGCTACTCTGTTGAGCCTGTGCTGCGCTGTCTGCTAGGCTGTGAACCAATCAGAACCATCCCTGTCACTATTGGATACCACTGCCTGTCCACTGGTGAGTGATTTCATTACTTGTTTGAAGGTTGATATGAAATTCTCATATTCTCATAGAACACTGACATTTAATAATATTACCATGAACTACATAGGCCAAACAATATGCAAAATGATTAACATAACATTGTCTGAATGGGAAAATATACCATTTTGGCTTCTATATGTCACTTACATTTTTATATCCTGTGTTACAGACTCCAACCTCAACATGTTTGATGGAATCTATGAGAAGAGTGTAGACTTGAGAGAGACTACCGATGCTCATATGGCTTGTCGCTGCACTGAGCAGTGTGCTTAAACCCAATTCTTGTCTCAGTAGAACCTAATACAACATTTTTGAAGATACTGTAAATGAATGCCTTAATTTCAATAAATCTGAATGAGCCTTCTCAAAATTTGTCTGCTGACTATTTCTTCTTTGTTTAACAACTGGAACTTTACTTCCTACTGTTGTCTACTTCTGCTGTAACCACCATAGATTCTAAGGAAGGGAAGGGAGGATACACCAATGGGTTTTTCAATGACAATTCAATTCACATTTATTTGTATAGCGCTTTTCACAATACGTATCGTTTCAAAGCAGCTTTAAAGAGAATGCATGTCAACATTACAATTTAGAGAATCTGGTATCGGAGGTGACTGTCCAATGTATGTGGTTTCAGAAATGTACATATAATCATGCAGTTAGCTAACAATGTAATAGTTTAGGCAATTTAATTTACAATCACTGTTAGCAGTTTAATTGAAGGTAGAAGCAATGAGCTCCTGGAAATAATGAATTACATATTAACAATAATTAGGATATATAGAAATTTGGGAATGTGCATGTTAATCCAGATGTTGCGTCATCTGAAGTCCTCGCAGGAGTTGGCGCCATCTCTTCAAAGGTGTTGGTCATCTGAGGTCTTCTTAAGAGGCTGAATCCAAACTGAAGCTGATGTACTCTCTAGTCACCTCGGGATGGGCATCCCAAGATAAAACAGAGAAGCAAATAGAGAATAATTAGCTGCTGTTCATAACATTAAGCAAAGATAGTCATGTGCAATTGATCCGATATGAAATGCATTATGTGAATGCTTGGCTAAAGAGATGCATCTTTAATCTAGATTTAAACTGGGTGAGGGAGTCTGAGTCCTGAATATTATCAGGAAGGCTATTTCAGAGTTTAGGAGCCAAATGTGAAAACCCTCTCCCTCCTTTAGTGGACTTACCCTGATAGCAAGCAATGATCGAAATAATGTTAAATCAATGTTAATGTGTCAATGTTAACCGCATTGAATCAATATCCTTTTTGCACCCTCAATTAATGTTGAAAAAATGTTGAAATTTCAACAAAAAATCAATGGCAATGGCATTGAATCAATGTTACAATGTGATGTTGGTCCAACATCATGCTTGCACTCTCTGAAAATGAAACACAACTACAACTGACTTAAAGCCACACAGCCTGAAATCAACTGAAAATAAAAGAAGACAATAAATCTCTCAAGATCTCAGCAGAAGTTCTTTTTGAGAATTAACAGGTTTAGATGTTGATGTTTTATTGAAAATGTTTCCTGTAGTTGGGCAGTTTGACTCTTGGCTTTTTCTGTTGGTTTGTGGTCTTTGTAACAGTGTTTACCAAAACACATCATTTGTTGTAAAGATACCAGAAACAATGATGATCAGATGATATAGTTTTCATCATAATAAAGCAAAATCATTTGATAATTGTACTCCTGACCACAAAGTGTATATTTGTTTTTAATAGGTTACATTCACCAACATTCATCTTTCTTGCTACAGATCAGACATTCTGAATCTTGACTTTTAAAGTGCAAAAAAAAAAGTCTTTAGACATACAGACATCAAGAATCAGCATATAAATCTCAACAATGTTGGCATGCTTCATGCTGCAATGCATGCTGGGAGTCATGAGTTGTATACTATGATGGCTCCCAGCATGCATTGCAGCATGAAGGATGTCACCATTGTTGAGATTAATATGCTGATTCTTGATGTCTGTAAGTGCCAAAACCTGTTTTCGCATTAAGTATTTAAAAAAAAAAAAAAAAAATCAGAATATGATCTGTGGTAAGAAAGTATTATTGGTGAATATAATATTTTAATAACAAACAACCACTTTTGGTAAGGAACAAGATTAGTAAACTACTCTGCTTTATGATGATGAAAAATATCACCTGATCATCAAGGTCCTGCCATATTCTTATTCCACCCACTGAAGCAGTGTTAAAGTTAATGAGATAATTAAGTGATTAATTGAGTGATGATTGACCATTATTGAGGACACCTGATGATAACAAGCAGAATCACCAAAGGAGAAAATCAAAATTTTAAGACACATCACAGAGATCAGGGTTTGATTTAGTTGAGCTCTTGACCCTTGACTTTTTAATATTAGAATTTGTTTGGGCAGTTGTAACAGCCAGACAAGAAAAGTTAAAAAATGATCAGGAGGTGCTGGTTATGTTTTCACATATTCATCATTTTTTCTGAATCATTTAGACACACAGACATCAAGAATCAGCGTATGACCATCAATCAGTGGTGACAGTCAAAAAAAAAGCATGTTGCAGTGCATTCTGGGTGCCACCAATCAAAATTCATATATGGCTCCCATCATGCATTGGTGCATGAATAAATTATGAGCTAAATTGTCTTAGTAATTTTCTTTATTCTCACTATTCTTCTGCTGTAATCAATAATATAAATCTAACTCAGAGATTGGGTTTTAAATGAGTTTGGTGATTTCGGGTCAAATAATGATTATGGGAAAACATAACCAACATCACCTAATCATCTTCTCTCTTTGTCTAGTTGTTATAACTCAGTTAAGCAGCCAAATGAAACCTAACACTAAAGAGTCAAGGGTCAAGAGCTCAACTAAAGCAAACCCTGATCTCTGTGATGGTGACTTAAAAATGTGATTTTTCTCCTTCTGGTGATTCTGCTTGTTAACATCAGGTGTCTTCAATAATGGTCAATCATCACTCAATTAATATCTCATTAACTTAACTTTTACACTACTTCAGTGGGTGGAATAAAAATATGGCAGGACTTTTACTTTCTGACCCCTGGACTTTCCACCTCTGCTTTTTTATCTTCAGTTGATTTCATCAGGCTGTGGATAAAGTCGTATGTAGTTCTTGTGTTTCTGTTTGTTTCTTTTTTACTGTTCTCTTCTCTCAGTGATTCTGCTTGTTAACAGGCTTGTTAATGCTAAAATGATTCTATAAATAATATATAAATATTTTGTGGCTCAGATAAGGTCCAGTTCAGGGCTGTGTTTCCCAAAAACATTGTAAGCTTAAGTTGATTGTAGCTCCATTGGTGGCAATTGGTTCTGGAAACATTAAAAAAGTCCAGTTTTCTTGACATTAGAGGAATGTTTTTATAAGGTATAATGTTCCTCAAACATTCTTACAACTTAATTTTGATTTAAAATTCAACATTGTAGGAACGTTGATTTGTAACATTCCAAGAACATGAAAATGTCCAGTTTCCTTAATGTTAGTAGAATGTTATTTGAAGGTTTGTATTATGTTCCTGAAACATTCATGAAATCATCCACCTGCTGTGAACAAGCACTGAAAGAAAGAGACATAAGAACACAAACTACAACTTTCTTCAGCCACAGCCTTAGATGAACTGAAGATAAAAGACATTAAATCTCTGAAGATCTGATTAAACAACTCCACAAACAGCATTACCAGCTTCACTTATTACTAACCAGACTGACTTTATTTCTGTTACACGTCTACAGAAGCTCTTATGGAGAATTAACAGAAGTTTAGATGTTTCGTTTGAGGTCACCATCATGGAGGTTGGTGGTTGCTTTAGTAGAGCTCTTGACCCCTGACTATTGCCAAAATGCTTTATCAGCAATTGCAGGTGTTTTTCAGAAAACATTTCTGAATTGATAAATCAGATCAACATGTTTTAAAGTGATTTAAACAACTGCATTTTTTTCTGTAATTGTTATCTTAAGAAAGTGAAATGTTCAACCAATGTGAAAAATATCATTTGCTACACAGTCGTTGTTAACGTTCTGTTTAAAACATGTTTTGTGTCATTTATACACTCACAGACATCAACATTCGGCATATGAAACACAACAATGGTGACCTGCTTCATGCCAGCATACAAAACACATTCATGGTCCCCAGCATGCATTGCGACATGAATAAATTATGCTGCTTATTTTTTTTTTATTGTCACCATTGTTGAGGTTTGTATGATGAGTGCTGATGTCCAAGTGTGTCGTTTTTTAACTTCTAAATAGTTTTGGACAATCCAACATAAATCAGTTCAGTGTTAAAAAAAGGATTCTATCACATTTGAGTCTATTTCCTTTTCACAAAACACTTCAATACCAAAAGTAATGAAAACTACAAAAAGGCAGTTGATTAAACCACTTTAATGCAGTTGTTTGTCTGTTACAACCGATATGTTGATCTACTTTATCAATGCAGAAATGTTTTCGGAAAACACCTGCAATTGTTGATAAAGAAGCAACTTAGTAAAAGTCAGGGGTCAAGAGCCCAACTAAAGCAACCACCAATCTCCATGATGGTGACCTCAAACTAAACATCTAAACTTCTGTTAATTCTCAATACGATCTTCTGTAGACGTGTGACAGAAATAAAGTCAGTCTGGTTAGTAATAAGTGAAGCTGGTAATGCTGTTTGTGGAGTTTAATCAATTCTTCAGAGATTTAATGTCTTTTATCTTCAGTTCATCTAAGGCTGTGGCTGAAGAAAGTTAGTTTGTGTTTTTATTTCTCTTTCTTTCAGTGTTTGTTCACAGCAGTTGTATGAATGATTGAAAGAATGTTTCAGGAACATCATACAAACCTTCAAATAACATTCTACTAACATTAAGGAAACTGGACATTTTATGTTCTTGGAATGTTACAAATCAACGTTCCTACAATGTTGAATTTTAGATCAAAATTAAGTTCAAAAAGAACGTTTGAGGAACATCCTACCTTATAAAAACGTTCCTGTAACGTCAAAAAAAATTTGAAGTTTTTTATGTTCTCAGAACCAATACTGAATATTTAGAGAACGTTCTTATAACAAAATTCTGTTAGCTGTTAGTCAATCATGACAATGCTGAACATGCACAGTCTTAAACATTTCACTAGCAATCAGCCTGAGCTACTAAATATACTTGTATTAAGAATAATACATTTTAAAATGAACAATTATAAAATATTTCAAGTGAAACTGTGACATGGTCCTCAATCTAATATTGACTTTAACAAGTTTTGATGACATTTGATGCCAGGGTGACCTAACCTAAAACTGATGCCAAAATCTGTTTTATGCCAAATCTGTCTATATTGTGTACTTTGAGAGAAAAAAGCTACAAAAAAAGCATAGCAAACTCCCCATAAAATATTGCCATTAGTGCAAATGAGACTGGGCTATCCAATAGAACTGAACACAGCACAACCCACAAGACAGTGAATCCCTTTACCTTGAGTGAACCTACGAAAACAAAGCAATTTCTGATTGTCTCTCGTAATAAATGAATCCACTCTACTTTGAGTGATCACTGCAGATGGCTTGATTAGGTCGAGGGACTCAAATCTAGAAAAGTTTGGCATTTATAGGCATTAGGCCAATCTCAAAAACAATAGAGTTCACAGGGAATACAGCTGCATTCAAAAATCAGTAATGATGTATTAGGTAATTAATAACATACCAGCAATTGCAGCATTTATAAAATCATATGTTTTCGGCCGTTCTATATTTTACCTTCATAATTTAACAGTCTTATCAAGTCAAGTCAGTGAAGAGTTTGTTTTGGATTTTAAATAATAAACATATTGCAAAGTATTAATATTATAATATTATATATTAAATGTATTATATACATCTTAATAATCTCAAG